>JASAND010004625.1:0-27505 GCA_030248195.1 Trissonchulus latispiculum
GTAATCAACTCGATTTACTCCTACAACTGACAGGAATTTATGAATCCGAACGATTTTTATATTAAGGTATTGCCAAAATGTTAAGCGGCGAAACATTGAAATTTCAATTTCTGAATGTAGAAATTTTTTAATCAACTCTTGAAGATTTGCACTTTAATACGATCATGGACACGATTTTGTCATGTGTGGAGAGCAAAAACTGTGTACAATTTAGTAGTAAATATAACAGAAAAACCCAGACTAAATGTAAAACAATTTATACATGTTTTTAAAGATGTTTTCTTTCGCTCTAACTGAAAATTAAACACTTTTGAAAATTTTATCATTTCACTGTTTTTATTGTAATCGAAACAAGACTGAAAAACTCTGAATCCAAAAATCAAGCGTTTTCCATGTAAAATTCAGTGTCTTTGCACTGAGAAATAGTCTCCGTTCGTGGCTAGTAAGCACTTTTATGTCCTGAAGATAAACGACGTGTTATTGTCCATACATAAACGAGTTTATGCTATAGTTAATTTTGGACCAAAATAAATTACTGTCTCCTGTAGCAGTGAACTTTAAGCTATAGCAGAACTCATGAGTGCCATAACAGAACAGAAACTAGTGTCATAACAAGACCAGAATAACCGTTTTTACCAGTCTCTAAGATTAACCTGAAAACCATTAAGTGTAAGAAAATTGAAGCTATTATATTTACGTATAATCTTTTGTAAAATCTAACTGAAACTAAACGTTCTGCTGGGGCTGAGACCCCACTGACCTACATTATTACCAATCTTTCCTTTTTAAAGTACTCCCGATCATACGTTACGCAGGTACAATTTGGAGGGTCTACCCCGTCTCTGGCGAAGGGTATACTCCAAAAGTTTAAGGGGGTCTACCCTAAAATTTGCAAAAAATGCTAATTTTTAACATTTTCGGCCAAAAATTAGTAAAACATGAAGATCTTTAGCGATTTTTAAGAAATGTTTTGAAGAAATCGCTAAACTTTGCTACAAAATGAGCAATTTTTCGGTAAAGATCCTGAGGGGTCTACCCTTTTTCTCGTTCTCGCCGAGGGGACTACCCGTTTTTTGTCGGTCTGGGGGGGGGGTCGCCCCCCCATCCCCCCGCTTTATCCTGTGCTTACGATCATCGATTACGTGTGCGATACCTATGTGCCAATGTTTATGTTTAAAAATTTGTTTCGAGATCTAGTACAATATTTTGAGGACTTCAAACATTTTTGAGATATTTGTTTACAACATTTGAGAACTTTTCTCTTCAAATTTCTCTTTTAATGGAGATAACATCTATTTAACAATTAAGTAAATAGATCATTAAACACATTCAAATATTAAGCACATTGAGGCATTAAACACTGAAACAAATAAATCCATGAAGGCTTAGCTGACCTACCAGTTTTATTTAGTTCTTTGGCGACCTCTTCCCATGCTTTTCGGTCCGTGTCTTCATCATGGTACCCCTCACATGTGCAATCATAAAGAAATTTTCGTTTCTGAACTTCTTCAATCAGCTTTTCTTCCTCAGACAAGGCAGATACACTACTTGCTGCATTCATAACTGGAGTGAATGCATTAATGCAATGTCATAAAGCGTTTTCGCATCTCCGAGCAGAGCTAAAAAATATATCTTTTTATACAAGGCGTGCTGTACAGCTCAGGGATTGGGGCGGTTCTACCTGCCAGTTTGAGAAACAGTGGATAAGAAATGACTGTCCTAACCTAACATACGAAGGAAATGAGAAGAATTCACAATTTATTGGTTTGAAGCGTAAGGTTCAACAGGACAGGCGAGGAATTCCACTTTGCTTTGAGCAATACTTTGAGTAAATGCTACATGGTAAATAAATAGTGTGTGGTTGTCCACTGCCACGCTAATTTTGTAGCAACTTTACAAAGGTTCTGACAAAAAGCTTCCCATTTAAAAGTTATTTTCAAAAATTCAGCGGTTTTGCGAAATTGCAAAATTTCACTCAAATACCTGTTGCTAACGACTTCGATTGTCATTTGTAGACTTCGTTGTTTATATCTGCCAATAGATTAATATTAATTAATATCAGTATTGTATTGGTACATTAATAATGTATTTAGGAATTTTCTTGTATAAAATTTTCCCGTACCCTTCTCTCCCAATAAATTTCTTTTCTCCAACCCCCAGTTTTGGTTTTGCGGCTCAGTTTTAAGCAAACTTTGGAAACTCCTAAAGTTATTCCTAAGTTTCGTAGAATGACGAAACAAAGTAACTGTTTTCTCATCGCCACAGAAAGCAGGAACAGCATGTGTGGTTTCTAATAGATGGGTTTGGCTCTGTCGCAAATAAATAATTTTATGATAGGATTCAAAAACAAAAGTAATGACTGACTTCCACTCATTTTATCCATTCCTAGCTATTTCAGCTAATTCTTTTTGTTTCCAACGCTTAAAACTCTAAACATTGATTAATTGGGCGTTTTTACAAACTATTGGACATTTGCAATTCTGTTGAAAATCTGATTACTGCAATGTCTGTAATCTCTGCTCCAACCTTCGTGGGATGAAAATGTTTTGTACCTTCAAAACGTATCACGATAATGGAAGTTGCCCAAAACAAACGCGGCGGGCCCAGCTCACGACACCGACGGGCCGCTGTACCGGGCCTCACCAGTCGGCCGGTGCAATTTTCTTCGGCTATTCAAAATACAAGTAAAAATATAAGATATTTGATAGTTTTCAAGGAAGGTTTTAGCAAGTTTAAGGTGATAAGCCGCAGAAACTGTCACTGGCAGGTCGGCCGCCCCGTATTTGATCGGCCTGCGACCACCCGGTCTGGACAGGGCCGGTCACAACACTACTTGTCACTTTTAGGTGTTTCACACAAAGCTATGATAAGATTCCGCAACAAGTACAATTATCGGTAAACCTAAAGAAATCTACTTCAGAAATTAAAAAATCATGCAATCGTTCGATGAAGGACGGTACAGATTTCAACAAAGCATTCAAAATTTAGCTTTCCAAAAATCATTAAAACTTGCCTGACGCTGAGCAGCGCAATTCACGCAACTGTTGTGCAAAATTTCGTATCAAATGACAGCTGATAGCGACTAAATAAGCACAATGTCAACAAAGTGCGGCTATCTATTAACATATTATCAAAGTATGAACATGAGTCAACTCAAGAACAAGACTTAGCACCGAAAGTTGACTTTATTTACCTATAAATTAATTGCTTAAAAATTGCAATGCACCGAATGCTACGAATGCTCAGACGCAAAGAGTGATTCACAATCATTCCTGATATCTGCATCTGTCAGAGACGGAATTAAACTTAAGTGGTAATTCGGTGACCTGGTTTTCCAGAAAATCCAAGAATCTGAAAAAATTTTGATTTTGGCTAAGTCTACTAAATTTTTGACTTTCATATTCAATCACCGCAGCGAAAAGAGTAACTTTCACGTGCGGTTGTGGTTTTTTGAAAAGTATTAAATAAGATTGCAGTATTTTCAAATTAAATGCAGAAATCAGCTGCCTAAGCCTAATTTGTTCAGGTTCTTCAATCTTCTAGATTTACCGGTGATTGTTTGGTATGCGCACATCTTACGAAACGGTTTTCTACTGCATAGTTCCTATTATTTTCAGGTCAGTCTTCAACTACCTCTTATTTGTTGCAGTTTACAAGTTTCACAATTATGGAAATGATCAGATTAAGGCAGAACATTATGAAACATTTGAGAATTTTCCTGGATATTTGAAGTTTACCGCCGTCGGCGACAGAAAACCTCAGCTCATTTATCATGCCAGTAAGTTTGTGTAATATTTAGTCCTTTTTGAAAAGTGTCATGGATTAATAGCTGGAGATCAATCTGCTGAGCAGTAAACGAGGAATCCGTGGTAATCTTCTGCCCAGACATTTAGCCACTCACTGTTGGTTCGCTTGCCACAAAAAGCGTCCATTCTTGGACTTGGTCTCTTTGGCCGAAATCCAGCGCCAATTTCCTGTTGAATAACTTTTTAAAAATGTTTCATAATGTTCCTAATGTTTCATGTTTCAAATGCCTTAATCTGATCATGTCCATAATTGTTAAACTTGTGAACTCTAATAAATAAGAAGTATATAGTTGAGAACTGACCAGAAAATAATAGGAACTATATATGCAGTAGAGAACAGAGATGAAACCGGGTTGCCGGGTCACCGGGTCAGAAGCTCTTTTAGTATTAAATCTGGTATTTTTAGTTGTAGACATTTTTGTTTTGAAACATATTTATTCTGAATTCTTGCCATTTTTTGCAACCTGAAACTTTAATAGTCACTCAAAAACTAGCACTAGAAATAAAAAAACTGATCCAGATTTCGAAAATGCTAGTCACAGTAGTAGTGCAGTCATAATACATATATTTGTAGACTTCTGTCTGGAAGCTAGTATTGCGTAAGTTTTAATTAGAAAAATAAAAGCCAAACGAGGGCTCAGATTTCGACAATCCCTATTTCAAAACCTGAAGTTTTCTAAATTGGGTGATTGTTTGGTATGCGCACACCTTACAAAATTTTCAATTTTCTCAAAACCATCTACTTTGGTAAACGCACACCTTACGAAATCGGAGGCATACGGTAAAATGCATCTGCTTCGGTATGCGCACACCTTACAAAATTACAATTTTCCTAAAACCATCTACTTTGGTATGCGCACACCTTACAAAACAGTTCTCTACTGCATATTTCCTATTATTTTCTGTTCAGTTTTCATGTTTATTGTTTATTTCAGTTTATTTATTAATTTCAATTATTGAAATTTTCAAACTCAAAGAAGCGAAATACACAACACTATAAAAATTTAAAGTCCAAGTTCGAACTCTCCTATTTTCGCGAATATTCGTAGTTACGCGAAGACATTCGACACCAAGAATTTTGATCTCGAATGGGTGAATGAAAGTCTATTGTGTATTTCTTAGTATTCACACTAGGAAACTCTTTCTAATTTTTGCTATACGTGACGACGGTAGAAAATACAAAAGTTACTTTTGTGGAAAATGCAAGAAGCTCAGCAAGTGACTGGCCACACAGAAACATTCTTTTAGAGAACTACAAAAATTCCTGTAATTACCATTTTTTAAGCAACTGTTAATTGTTGAAGCTTGGCCACCTCCTAGATTTGGTGCTGACCTTTATGTTTGCTAATTACTATTATCATTATCATAGATTAAATTATCATTAAATCATTAAATTATCATAGAAATCATTAGAACATCATCACTAGAACAAACTTGGACATTAGAAAGCAATTTTTTGCAATTCGTATTGTTCCGATATGGAATTGTTTAGAATCGGATATTGTTAATTCTGAAAATTTAGGCGTTTTCAAAAGTCGACTCGCAAATACTTCGTTTCATTGTAGGTTTCTTAGGGGGCGGGGATTAGTAGCCGGCCAATCGGCCCACCCCTAACTACCTTTTCCTTCCATCCATCATTGCCATGTACATGGTTCTAAGAAATACTTAATATTTGCTAGAATTATTTGGTTTTTATTTGTTTTTTCTCTTGGTTGTTTGGTTGCAATGTTTTTGGTTGGGAAATAAAATAATACTAATACTAATACCAATTAAACCCAATAATAATAATTAAATTAAATAATTAAATCATGAACCCAATAAACAAGAAATAATTGAAAACTGTCCAGAAAATAATAGGAAATATACAGTAGAGAGCTGTTTTGTAAGATGTGCGCATACCAAAGTAAGATGGTTTTGGGAAAATTGTAATTTTGTAAGGTGTGTGCATACCGAAGTAGATGGTTTTGAGAAATTTGAAAATTTTGTAAGGCGTGTGGGGTGCGCATACCAAACAATTACCCTAAATTGCGCCACCGTGGACCTATTCAGATGATCCTTCACCACTGCTCCCATTTTATGGGGAATTTAAAAAAACTGTGAGTGAGAAAATCTACCTGAATAAAATCAGGTTTACCAATTTTGAGTTTTAAAAGTCGTTTTTCCAAATGCAACGACACAGGAATAGGTACCTCCAGGACCGAATTTCTAGCTTGAAACTTCTTTGGTAGGTATTATTTGCCCTATTGCTTCACTTGTTCTATTGTCGTAGTCAAAAATAATAAACAAAAACAAGAAATATTTTAACAAAATCACTGGTGAGTGAAGCCCTCAACCTTAACTAACTAAAATGTTTTACTACAGTAACAAATAAAGAACACTTTAAGCAAGTTAAACAGTAAGCACTAATCAGGATCAAGTGCTAGCATTGGCAAATATTTTGTTCAACACATTTAAATTTAATTTATTTCACATCGAATGAGAATTATAAGAATCAGCATTGCGTTTTCTTGAGTTACTGCATTTACTGACTTACTTTTAGGAAAACTAGATAACTGTAAATAAAAAAATACAGTAAATAAAAACTGTAAATTTGAGACGACAAAAATTCCCACAAATAACAAAGCACACTCACGGAGCCCCAGGTATACGTTTTAATTTTTCCAACCTTAAACATTGAATTTCGAAAATACCGGGTCACCGGGTCAGGGGTCAACCGGGTCACTTGGTCACCGGGTCAGGAAATAGTGACCCTGTGTCATCTCTGGTAGCGAACCGTTTTGCAAGGTGTGCGCACACCAAAGTAGATGGTTTTGAAAAAATTGTAATTTTATAAGGTGTGTGCATACCGAAGTAGATGCCTTTTACCGTGTGACTCTTAATTTGTAAGGTGTGCGCAAACCAAAGTAGACGGTTTTGAGAAACTTGAAAATTTTGTAAAGTGTGCGCATACCAAATAATCACTGATTTGCCATAGTGGCAAAAATAATCTGCAAACCATATATTGTAAATTTAGATTTCTGTAGTATATACAATTAGAGTTGTGCCCGGGCCTTGAATCGGGCCTCGGGCTCCGGGCCCTGGCCGGGCCTGCACCGGCCGGCCCGGGCCCGGTTGTTAGATCGGCAGGCCCGGCCCGAGTATGGGCCCGGTCAGCCGTTAGTGCCCGGCCCAAGCCGGGCCTACCGGGCCCGACGGGCCTTGGAGGCCCGGCCAGACCCGGTCGGGCCCGATGAGGCACGGTCAAATTTTTGTTATGCAAATGTCGTAATTTTTCCAAATTCTCTGCATTAGTAAGTCAAATTTGAGCTTCCAGGAGTTAAGTTGTATAAATAACACTATCTATTGTTTGTCACTATTTTCAATATGCCGGGCCTACACCGGGCCGCCGGGCCGACTGGGCCTACCAGGCCTTGAATCGGGCCTCCGGGCCCGGGCCCGGCCCGGAAAATTTCTTAACGGCACAACTCTATATATACAATAAACACGGAACTGACAAAGCTAAGCAATAATGCACAAGAGCAGGGTGAAATATGTGGAAGAAAAACGCAAATTGTATGTTGCACTGCACATCGAACAAAAGTTAAATCTAAAATCTTAACTTCTTAAATCAAAAGTTTCTAACATTCGCCTTAAATTCAGAACCGACGAACAGAACAGAAGGTCAGATCGATGCTCTAGACCCTGCGACCCTGCGACCAAAAAGTGACCCGAACTGACCCGGTGACCCGATTCCATCGCTAGTATTTGTGTATAAGTTAGATTCATAGTTTAAGTGAACTGAAGTGAAATCAATGAATGAATATTACTGTGAGTGCATCAGGCAGTGAGTGTGCGCAGTGTGCTCAGTGAGTGCATCAGGCTCAAGTGTAAACAGATTCGTGTCCCAATTTCTTAAATACAAATTGCTTGCTTTTTAACGATCTCGAATCAATCCCAGTTTGCGGAAATTTTAGTTTTACTGAGGAAGCATAAGACACCCATAATCAAGAATCCATAATTGCACTATTTATAAGAAAAAGAGTAAGCCACTAGAGGGCTCGTTTTTCTTGGCATTGCACCACGGTGCTCCGTCCACAATATGCAAAGGTTCCGCCGTCTTTTAGTGGGAAAGTCGGCAAACATGCTCCATCCCTGATTGGTGGGGATGGGAGCCGAAAGTAGTCGCCATTTGGAAGGGGGCATAAACGACTCCCGGCTACCTATTTTAGCGACACCACCCCAATGGGGTCCTTGTTTGGAAATAAGATGAAACTACTGTAATCCCCCACTCTAACTACCCCCTCCGACAAAGGTGTGGAGGGGGTTTTCTGCAATCTGATTGGCTGTTGACGACTCTCCCCCCCCAAAACGTGGTGCTCTCCTTGCGTTTGATTGAGTACTGAGCTACCGTAACCCCATCTGTTCATTTCAGCAGCCGTAGCAGTCAATCAAATGCATCACAGTCCAAATGCATTAGATCACTAACAAATCAACGACATAGCTTGATTTGAGCGGGTGATTCTAAAAAAGATTCAAAAAACGTTTTTACAGACAATATTTTCTTAATCTTTAAGAAGCATTTTTGATGGACTCATGCAAGGAACGAAACAAACTGTAACAAAACAGCGTGTGTACAACGTCATTGTTATCAAAGTTGACTACTAATTGATAAGGGTTAGTTCACAGAAAGACACAGACAATGTTTGTTTTTTTCGTCAAAAGCTCGCTGAATAGAGGAGAAGGCATACAGCAGGGTTCTTCAGTTAAAAGAATGACAAAATTTGACCAGATTAGACAGCAAACGCGCAAACGATATTTAGATCAGCATTTATTTGTAGTTTCTAGTTGGATCTGAGGACCTGCAGTTTCTCTGCCTGCACCATTATCTAATAAAAGACATAAGTCTACTGACCACATTTCCTTAATTCTTAACTCCAATATCTTTGTTATCCGATTACCGTCATCTTTTGCTCCGTCATCAAAGTGGTTTCTGCAATGTGGTTCGCTATTTCTAACTCAACTAAACGGGGAGGGTTATGTTTTGTCCACACCAACCTCTCACCAAGCGGTGAAAGAATTGCGTATTGTGGTCGGAGCATTGTTACACAATTAATACAAATAGTAGATTTAAAATTTAAGGTTATCTTCAAAAAAACTTCAAAACTTCAAAATTTTGCATGCAAAATTGAAGGCCATGAATTCAAAACTTTTGACCCCGATTTTGTTGATAACGTGCACACACGGGTTTGGCGCGATCGCCGTGTTCTGAAATCCGTTTTTCGATTCAACATTTCGCTAACTCAGGATAAGCTTACATCATACACCTAGAATTTAGCTTGCATTAAGCTAAAAGCTAAAAGCGCAATCAAAAAGGATTGTAGATTCGTGCTCAGCGCAGCAGAAAACTCCCCTGTGCACGTGTTTAACTTATTTTGAACGTCTTTGACCAAATTCAGGATTTTTAAAATTCTAACTTTTGAATCTTTAATTCTTGAATTCATTAACCTCCATTAAAAACTATTAACTATTAATTAAATTAACCTCCATAGAAAATTTTAAAGTTATTGGCCAAGAAAATCAAAAGTTGGGCTCGGGAGGGGACGGGGCAAGAAATCCAAATGCAGTCCTCCACAAGATCTTTCGAATGGATATGGTTAAAACTAAGCAACTGCGGCCAAACTATCAGAAATTGTCAAAAACTGCTTTGAGAAAAAATGTCAGATCTTTGAAGTGGTATTGCGCAGATGGTTTCAGAACGTTAAATGAACTTATTTTGGAAAATTTCGCCAGATTCCATCTTGATTTGAGCCGTCAACCAACAAAAAGTATCCCAAAGCAGTCACTACTAGAGTTGTGACACGGGCCGGTGGCGGGCCGGGGGGCGGCGGCCCGTAGGACCACATCGGCCCGCGGGCCGGCCCGGCCCGCAAAATTTTCTTATTTTCCAACACTAGTCACTACCTTAAACAAGCAGTCAAAATAAACTTGTATCTTAGTCAAATTATTATTGTGTTATTTCAAATTATTGCTTTCTCTAGGCCTCAATTTTTAGTAGAAGTATATTTCAACTAGCCCAACTTTTAATACATCAAAAACTAAAATTTCTGAGAGATAACTAACTAAACTATTAATTCCAGGTGCCAGAGTTTGTCATCTTGGCTGTCGCATAAGCGGAAACTATCCTGATTCGTAAAACTTTTTTAATTGAGTATTTGGGCAAAAGTGACATCACATATTCTACTTTAATAGCATGAATGTCTTTCTGCCTGAAGCGGAATTTAGTCAACAAATCCTAGATATATGGACTAAAGCTCAATACATCGCCAAGGTCTGGTACTTCGACCACAAAATTTGATAAACCAATCAAATCGGCATTTGGCTGAAAGAAGTACCCCGTAACTGTTGCGGCATGAAAATTTCACTTGTATATCAAATGGTTCAATCGCCAAAATGTATCAGACTTAGCCAAGATCCAAGATCAGTCAGGATTTAGCTATTATGATGCACTCCGTTTATTTTGTAATATCGTGTGCTTCAGTCGTCTAGGCCTATTGAATGCTTATATATACAAGATTTGTTATTAAAAATGTCAAATTATCATTTAAATGTTATGGTTGCTGTTCGGCTTTCATTAGGGAGTTCTTAGTTTAGTTAGTATATTTCTACAGAGTGAGTTGTCCCAGCTAGAGTGACTTCGAATCTGCAACGATCGTCATTTAATTGCAGGTTTAGTAAAAGGCTGTTGTACATTTTACGGACAGAAACCCCTGCAGTGCCTTAATTGCCTTTCTTCCACTTATTTCAAAACTTAGAAACAATAGAGAGATGAGAAGGGTAGGTCAAAGGCAATGACCTCAACAACTGTCCCCGTAAAATGAATAGTCAAGTAAAATCTGTCCCCGCATACTAAATGGTTTAGGAAAGTTTTAAACAGTTTTAATACTTAAATTTTAATTTATTGACAAATTTGTATATTTAAGATGATTTTTAGAGTTTCATATTTTAACTAACTTTTAATTTGATGTAATGGAAAAGCTAATTTTAAAATGGCATCACTATTTAACAATTATTTAATCTTAACTAATAATATATAAAGTTTCGTATGCAGAGAAACATTCGAAAAAACTTAAAAACTTTTTCAGTTGTAAATCTTTTTGTAAAAAAATCTTTTTCAGTTGTATGGAAATTTTATACATGTTCCCTGAAAAACAGAAATTTTGTAAGTTAAGCATGTCGTTCGTTTCTCAGTGTAATTATTAAAATGTCATTTTCATTAAGTCTACTTAGTGTGCGGGGACAGATTTCAATTTTCTATTCATTTTATGGGGACAGTTGTTGAGGTCATTGCCTTTGGCCTACAATTCTCAGCTCTCTATTGTTTCTGAGTTTTGACTTAAGTGGAAAAGGGGCAATTAACGCACTGCAGGAGTTTCTGTCCCCGTAGAATGTACAACAGCCGTAACCTGAGAGTAGGCCGAAAAACTAAGTTTGGAAGTAACAAGCAAGATTTTATGCAAAAGGTTAAGTGTCCGCTGACGAACATTTTCAGTAATTGTAAACCTGCTGCGCAGCCAATTATTTTACAACGGAGCTCTTACTTGCTCACTACAAGAAACATACGTGCAAAACATTGTCTGAACGTTTTTAGTAAAGTTAGCAGAATCTACTTTTATACCGCAAGTACAGTTTAAACAATTCAGCATTACATATTCGCATTTACGTTCCCATAAGTTTAATGCATTTGAGAAATTTTTGCTGAGCTGTCAGTGATGCAAGTTTAACTTCAACGATGAGTCATCAATTAGAATAGAGAATACACTGATGTTTCTGATTTTGGAATTGCCATCAATACATGGACATACATATATGAGTAATATTTACATGAACTAGAAACAGAAATTCTTTGGAATTCTAGACACGTTTCCACGCACAAATCATGCTATCCCTATCTTTGACCATTGCTTACACGCATTTACTGTGAAGAGTATCTTTATCAAGCAAAATGCGTGTCAAGGCTCGAGGCTCAGCAAACATAAGAGACCTGCTGCGCCTCAGCGCAGCAGGAAAAATTTAGAAATTGTGGAAAAACAGATACGGTAAGTTTGCTATATTTAACAAAATTGAATTTAAAATTTAAAAATTACTGTTTTATTTTTGCGTATGTTTTGCTTTTGGCTACAAAGCAAGTTTTCGACAACACGTAATGCTGCTTTTACACGTTAACGATGGTTTTAATGATTTTTAAGTTTTCAAGAATTTTCAACCCAATTTTTTACATAAGAAAACCACCTTTAAGAGGTAAATTATACCAGCGCGCACTATACACATAAACAAAACTACACATTACAATACAGTACGCGCCAATATTTACATTACGCCTGCTCCCTATAGCATACCATTTGATCGTTGCGTAATACCAGGAAACTTTACAAAATATAGGTGGACAAAACTTGGCATGTTTGAAAAAACCAAATTCTCGGAGGATTCAGCCCCGCTAGGCAACCGACGTATAGTAAATATTGTTGCTTCGGCTTTTTCAGCTAAACTAAAGCAACCTCTCTGCAACGCCTATTTGAGCATAGGTTCAAAACAAAGAAATCGTAAGATTTACTAATCACAAAATGCTAATTTTTTAATTTGCTCAAATTTGAAAAAGACAGATCACAAGCGACAAAGCCCTGGTCTGGTTTCTGAATTCCTTCCGATTCGGGTTTAACCGTAGCCAACTGTAGTCTCTTTGACTGCACTGAGTTGGGAAAGGTTTCCGATAATAGGTCAAAAATTACTTCCTGACTTTGTGAGTTGTAAAGCGGATCCAGACTTCGATCATTGAGCGAGTATTGCCACTCCTCTACCAGCATGCTCAGATCATTTTGAGATATATCCGTTAACAGGAACTCGTTAACGTATTTTCTGACATAATCTAACTGTATCTGCTTCTGCAAATCTGTCAATGACTCCACAGAAATCCTTCTACCCCAGAAATTTTGCAGCTCAATATCAAATACATCTGGAAAATCACATCCGTTCCCGAAAAATTGATGAAACACGTCGTGGTTAAGTGCAATTGTGTCCACATTATCATTATCCTCAATTAAAGGCAGAAAAGCATAATCACAAATGATTAGACTAAGATGGGCTACTGTTCTGGTCAATCCAACCACAGTATTGTCCGGAGAATGATCACTGAGAATACTTTCCAATGATTCTATAGCAGAAGTTCTATCCAATATCAAAATGACACCGACATATTCCAAAGAAAGTATATCTATTTTTCTGGTATAATCACAGATTTTAAGCGCTGCAGAAAGTGTTCGATGAAGTTCTTCATTGAGTTCTGCTTTTTGAGTCACCAGATTTTCGATAGTTTCTTTGACAAGGGTAGTCATGCTCTCCGTGTCTCCAGTGATTAACAGCTTATTTAGACTGCATAACTGCAGTTGAAAGAAATAATGTAAGATCTCCTGCATAACAGCGGTCAACATAATAGCAGTTTTACTCTTACAACCAAAAATTGGCTGGTGACATTTAATAGCACGTACTCGAGGACCAGCTCCAAATGCACCAGTTTTATACTTTGGGGCTAGATTGTCAGCATTCGTTGAGTCAATAGCTGATTCTACATTTATATGGTCGCCTTTTAGAAAGGTGGCCAGGGCATTAGAATCATTACGTAATGCTTTAAAACAGTTTAACCTTTTCCACCACTGAACAGCTATTTCATAAACTGTGTCCGGGTTTCTAAACTGATAGCACAATTCGTGTTCCTCTAGGCTTTCGAGGAACCGCTGCAAATTCCGTTCAGGTTCACCATTCAATTCTTGACCGTGAGTTTCGAAAATGTTTTCTTGGTCTAAATTTGTCACTTCTTTTGAGTTCTCCGCAATCCAGACGCAGAGTTCTCTCTTGAAATTTGCTTGTTCAGCATCGTCTGTTGTGATGCCAATTAGTTGGATCAACAGCTCATTAAAATGTTTCGGTCCTATGGTTTTGAACATTGACTTCCATTCATCGATGAAAACATGAGAATGCGCATTGTCAAACATTTGGCTGCGACTACGGGCATTCATAAACATGTTACTTGTAAAAATTTTGACTCGGTCCTTTTCCTGCTTTGACAGTTTCTGGTTGAGCAACATATGATAATGAGCTTTCAGCTTCGATGTGAAAATAAATAACATGATAGAACATTCGTTATCATTTTTCAAAAGCATGCAAGCTTTTTCAACAATTAAAAGGGTCTTTCCAGTTCCTGGTCCACCGAACAGAAATAGACGCGATTTCTTCAAGGCGGCCAGTTGATCCGGATGAAGATACATGATGACACTGATGGTTGCTTCAGTTTGAACCGGAGTATTTACTTTGGCAAACTTAGATAGCTTCTTTGTCAACGGAAACAACGGTTTCTGTGCTGTTGCTGCCTGAACGAACTCTGTTTCTTTCAATTTTCCTTCGTCAATTTTCTTTTTCTTGACCGAAAGACACATCAGCCCTGTGAACAACCGTAGCAGCTTCTCAAAGCCGTCTTCCGGAAATGACGTTTCTCTATGTAGCTTCTTTTCGTCAACAATATGGTCTTTCCAAAACTGATTCATATTATTATCATTACTTAAAGTTTTGCCATCCAAAACTAAAATTCCTTTTCTCTTCCATGCTTCTTTCATGTTGGCAGGAACTTCTAAATCAACTTTTTTCTTGTCTGCAATTTGAGCTAATGCAACAATCTTAACAATGGGCACTTGTGCATCCAATTTCAATGCATCAAGTATGCAGCAAACAAGGTGTTCAGCCTTATCGCATTGTGTACTCTTCACGCGGATGTCTTCATATATTTGCTCATCGGAAATTATCCCAGGCTTGACAGACTTTGCTTCCACTACAAATATAATATACCTTGATATCAACATAAAGTCACATTCCCCAGGGCTTATTTTTGAAAACCTCCGTGATACAACCTTCTGGCAAAATTCAATCCAGTTCTTATCCTCATATTTGAATCCGTGAAACAGCACAGCACAGCCAATTTCTGTATGTTTTGCAAAAAAGTGTGCCAATATTCGGAATACTAGCGATTCCCACAAAGTTCCCCTGTTCTGATCTTCAACCTTTTGAAGATTAGCGTGCGCATCGAGCAACAGTGCAGGATTAAATGCTGCTTTTGGAATTGGAGGAATACATATGAGACCAGAAGAATTCTTAGGTTTCCATCTATTTTCAAATTTGGTGAGAGCATCCAGAAATTGAAATAATTTCTTGACCCTGTTTGGCTCCGTTGTTCCTGGTAGAAGAAATTCAAACTCAGCACTGAAATCAATAAAAACAGAACGGTTAGCAGCGTGTCTTGCGTATGTATCTATGTCTTGTTTTCATGTATCAATGCAAGTGAATTCGCTGATGTCAGCAAGCAGATTTGAGATGTACCAAACTTTAAGGGGGGAGGAACGGCCTGAGACCAAACAAAACCTGAATATTTTGCTTTACTATCCCAAATGTTTCTTCGAATGTGGCTAACAATGGTGGCGATACTGATTAAAGTAACAGAAACTGTCAAAGGCAATGTTGGGTAAAATGTAGTTGACGCTTTTTGGTAAAAATTTATTCCAATACACAATTATATACTTCAATTGTTCAGCACAAGCTCCCTATAAATTTTACATGTGCTTAAGGAACATTTTTCTTCCTTAGAAATGTAATTAAAAGACTTTTTATTGAGAATTGAAAAGTTCTTCGCATAATTGTAACAACATTTGCCGGCAACACATGCTGCATTGTAGGTGTTGATCTTACCTGACGTGGTCCTGCATAAACAGCATTTTATCAAAATGAAGAAAATTTTCTTGTGGAAGCGAAGTTTCATCATCAACCATTTTCTGTTCCCCCAGTGCTTTTTGGAACAGAGTAGATAACTGTGTCCACTTTAGCTTACAGTGATCAACTGAAATAGGTACACAAGAATTAGTGCCGCAAAGGGAGACTTACAACACAATCAGTGAATGCTAAAATTTTATTAAATCAGTATTAAACAAATATAAATTTAATAAAAATGCTAAGTTGAACTTCCACGAAAAGACGCTAAGTATTACACTGGCCCCACTTTGGGTGGGACTGCCGGCAATTGCAGTACTTGCTGTACATAGCAGAGGAAAACAAAACTGGATGAAGTACGTTTCAAAACTCTGTCGGTATCATTAGTTTAAAACTGTGTAAAACGCTAAAATTGCTCCAAAAAGAAATTTACGGTATTCCAGACCAATATCCAGTGGTCGCTCGAAATTCATTTAGAAAAATTTCGGCTAAAAAATTAAAGATTTTTTGATTAATGTGAGAACCTGTGATGGTGGGGAAGATCTTAATAACTGACTCGATGGAGGGCAGTGTCGGGCACTATGCAAAGCCGCTTCTAGATTGTCCAACATTTGCGAAGGTTAAAGGCTTAAATCGGAAAAAGTTCTTTCCCTGGTCTGACTGTACCAACATTTTTGAAAAATTTTAGAAAAATTGAAATTTGAAAATTTTGTATGTTTGGAAATCTTTGAAATTTGGTTCATTTCTGCATTTTGAGCATCTTATCACATAGAAAATGTGCTTTTATTGCAATATATGTGTTTATTTCAGTTTTCCTGCTCATGGTTAGAAAAACTCAATTTTGAAAAGTAGGGTTTTCCAGCCGATGGGTTTTCCCGCCAACTATCGGTCACCCCAGATTACACCGGAGGGGTCGTCAGAACAGTATGTCTGGCTTATTCCTAGTGGGGGGCATTCGGCGACCTCCCCCCATAAAAAGCCCCCATAAATCCCATAAAAACACCTAAAACTTGTCATTTTTTAGCGAATTTTAGCAGTGTATACACAAAACCCCTCAAAAATTCGAAAACACTTTCTAAAAATATGCCCTCCCATTTTGGTTGACCCCACCTCCTTCGATGGGAGGCTATAAAGCCCCCCCCCCCACAAAAAATACCAAGGAATAAGCAAGTATGTCATATCGTGAAGCGCAACACCTACGTACATGCACAAATATATGTTAATCCATTTTGGTCTAGGTATTTCCAGTAGTTCAGGGTTGCCTGCCCGGCAAAGTTTGTCAAATGTTGGTACTTGGACGGACAAAAATTTTCAAAAATTGCAAAGTCTCAATAATAATTTGCAAGAAAGCCGTGGGGGCTACAACATTACACCCTTTGGGGTAGTTTTAGACGCTCATTCTCAAGATAGGCCATTAAAATCGTATATATATATCTCATTCATACCGGTAATCACACACTGGGATTGGGTTTTTCGCCGCATATGCGAGTGGGCTTTTTCCAGCTTGACTATAAGTGTCCAGAATATCGGTTTGGTGCCTCTCAGGCAGTAAATTTAAAATTAACAGCAATTGAAAATGAAAAAATTGCAATGATCCTTGCAATAAGAAGGGGATCGGGGGGGGAAGTAGCCCCCACCTAAAAGGTAAAACTTTTAGAATATGAAAGTCCCTACTTTTAGAGCACTTTTGGCAAAATTTTTCGAAAGTATTTTGTAGTGTAAGAATAAGTTTTTCACTGTGTAAATTTATTTTTTGTGGAGTTTTTTGCAGTTTTTTTAGTTTAACTTCAAACTAGCTGCGTCACAGACAGTATCTTTGACAGACTTACACCAATACTGTTGAGAATCAACTAAATTAAAGTGTTGCAACTTAAACTTTAAAAGTAACACTTAATCAAAAACTTATTTCTTTCTCACTATTGTGTAAGGTTGTCAGTCTCTGTAGCTAATGTCATTAATTAGCAAATTGTCTAATTAGTTGGTGTTTCGTTTTGTTGTCGAACGGTTGGATTATTATTGCTGGTCCCCGAATAAATTCATTGTTACGCCACCAAATTAGTAGTTGGTTAGCCGCTCATCATCAACGATCATCATGGTAACTTATGGATATTAGTTTGGGTAGTTAGAAACTTTAGTTAGCCGATTTAGGTCATTCGAATTACCTGCAGTCGTACCGCCTATAGATTCCAATTTAGGTCCAGGCAGCTGAGGTAGGATTTCGCATATGGCGACCGTAAACAGTTTGCCTCTGTCTGGTTGACCATAACTTTTTGACGAAAATTTCGAATTTTCAAAATTTCGAAATTTATTACGATTTTGATATTTTCAATTTTTCTTGTTTATTTATAATTTAGATAATTAGTTTTGATTAGTTTCCCTTAGTTTTTATTGAGTTTAGTCCTTACTTTTAATTTTTTCAAATTATTGAGAATGAGCAAGCCAGCACTAAGCTATTCAGATTTTGCCTTGGAAACCGTGGTCGGGGGAACTCCCCGACTTCACTGCTGACCGACCCAGAAATTTTGGGGACCGACCTCCCGAATCCATTGGGAAGGCTTTGGGGACACTCTACGAATTTTTTCAGGCGTTTCTGGGGAAATCACCCCTCCCCACCCCCCCTTGGGCTCCGGATCCACATCAGAATTTGGGGGAGATTTGACCTGAGAGGTGAAGGGTTCACTTTTTGGTGAACACGACACCATTCAAAATTTAGGGTAGGTAATTTTATAAATTAATTTAACTATAACTTAAGCAGCAACGCCTACCTGGTTGATTCCCAGGGCTGCTATAAAAGCCATATAAGTATTATAAATTTAGGTTTCTAAATCGTGAATTTCAGGTTCCCCCTCTTCAAATTTCCTAAATTTTTGGTTTATTAGTTTCTAAGTAGGCCCCCCTACGTTGTACTAACGCGCTGTTTTGATATTTTAGTTTTAGGGATATTTTTGTCCACCTCTAAGGACCCCATTTTCAAATTTTTTTTAGTCCAAAGACACCCCCTCTAAAATTTTCTCTAGTGATTAGAAATGAATTCTCCTGTTTTTCTGTACCTCCCCAGTAGGAATTTTCGAAATTTAAACCGACAGAATTTTTTCTAGGACCCCCATTTTGATTTTGAACGGTCGATTACGTACGTAAAAAATCGAATTTTCGTAGGGCTAGATTTTTCTGTAAAAGCTATTTGGAACCAGATTTTTGGTCATTTTAGCACTATTAGTTGTAAACAAGCTGTGATAAACATGCCCCCATCAAAATTTCGATTTCGGTTCAAAAAAGGTAAAAATCGATTTTGACCCAAAATCGCCACTTTTGACCCAAAAATCGACAAAAAATTAAATTTTAAATTAAATTTATCTATACGAAAAAGCTAAACGAAAGCTGGAATGCTGCTTGCGATGCCCTTCTACATGAAGACGTCCTAGAAGAAGACGAAAACAACATAGGTGTGAACAGCGAAGTCAGCATGGATGTTGACAATCAGTAAACCAAGAAAAGCTTGTTCACATATTCCCTTCCCGGAATTGCTTTCTTTTCCCCGCTTTGCTAAAGGATTTTTCCAGCTGTTCCAGTTGGCGACCCAAGTGGAAAAACAAATCTAAGGAACATTTTAAATAATAAATAAATTTGAAAAATAAGCAGAAAAATAAGACACCATTTCTGCAAATAAAAAATTTCATGCATTGATGTTTTCATGCTTTCATGATGCTTCCAAGCAAGCTAGGCCAGAAACAATAAAAAAATATTTATTTCTCAACAAAAGACAAAATTCCCTATGCAAAAATTTACTTTGCAGCAAAAGACAAAATTTCCCACTGCAGACAGTTACTTTGTAGCAAAAGAAAAAATTTGTCTGGTGGGATTCGAACTCCGGCCGGAAGATTCAAAGTACTGCGCTGTTCCGATTGCGCCACCAAACATGCAAACAGCTTAGCTTCAGGAACTTATGTACACACGCTGCTCAGCGCTTAGTGCAAATGCTTAAGCAGCAGCTAACTTTTGTTCAACGTACACGTTAAAGCATCGCTTTGAAGGCTTATATAGAACTTTAAGTGAAAAGATTTAAAGGGTAGGATGGCTGAGTGGTTCGATTTTCTGGCAAAGCGGTGGTTCGGCTCCGAGCAAAAGTGGGAGCAGTTTTCTCACGTATTTGTGGGAACCGTGTTCTCACTTATGTATAAAAACTGACAAACGCACCTCATGTGCAAAACCTGTCTCGGCTTATAATCAGCCAGATTTAAAAATCCACCCAAAATTTAAATATTTCGGCAAACAAAACCTGAAGTCAAAAGATACCCCATCAGCTCCAAAGCTGGAAGCTGAAGTTCGAATTGTCAACTAGTCTACTAGCTGTCTAAAGCGATTGTTTGAACCAAAAATGGATGTCAAAAAGTCAGAACTGGATTGCTCCCAAATTTTAGGGGTCGAATTGGTCGAAATTACCGCTTTGAACCAAAACTTGTTAAGCAAAAACAATAAAAATTGGATTGCTCCCAAATTTAGGGGTCGAATTGTCCATACTATACTACTTTCTGGGGGACTCCGCCCCGAGTTGGCTCCGCGTCCGGGTACCCGCGGGCCGGGCCGGGGCTGAGTCCAACGTTTGGACCCGCGGGTCGAGTACCCGCGGTTCTGGGTCCAGGTTTGGGTCCAAGAACAATATTAACCACCAAAATTTAGAAACCTTTAAGGATTTGGGAATATTAGTTTTTGCCGATCTAGTTCATGGATTGGCCATATTAAACATTGGCAAGTTCTTGTTGTTTCAGTTCAAAAATTTCGGTTACAATTTTGAACAAATGTTTTTTTAAAACTGCATTTCTCTATTTTTGGACAATAAACTTTGTTCCTTCATAAGAAGCTATGACAATGAATGCAATTGCAGATTAGTTATAGCGAAAGATTCTTCACTTCTGTTTTCACCAATATTAGTTAAACTTAAAAAAGAAAGAGAGAGGGGGAAAGCGGAATGCCTAAGTTGGCACCAACTGCTGAAATTCTACAAACTAATAATTATAAGAATTTTTATATAACATTAAAACAGAAAATTTAATCTGGGGTTTACTCTTTAAGTATAGTATAGAAATACTTTTATAATTAAGTAGTAGTCTAACAGTGAAATTAAAAATTGGTTTGATTTATCCTTGATGTGCAAACGGGTACGTTTTTATATCCGGGTACCTGGATCTGGGTCTGGACAGGTCCGGGTTTGACGTAGCGGGTCCGCATCTGGGCCGCGTCCGAAAGTTTGGACCCGGAGCCAACTCTGACTCCGCCCCTAGACCCCCGTGGTTACTTTTGAGAATTTAAGCATGCACCGTTTGCGTGACAAGTTAAGTTATTATTTGACCACAGGGAACTGTAAGTAAACAATCGACTATCCACAGTGTCATTTCTCTTTTCAAGTAAGAGCTTGTGGTCCCAAATTCCGCACAAAAAGACATACAATACCCTTTTTGACGAAAACACACCGGATTTCCATCCCCCTCCGAGAAACAGTCTGCCCAGGTATGCCAATAACCACATCGCATGTGTGCTGCTGGGCGCTGGGTGCACCTGCTTACATAGCTTGCGACATTAAAAACTTTAATACAAAACATCTTAGTGTAACAGGCTGTTCCCAGAAAAGCATGCAAAATACGATGATAATTCAGACATACCAGACTTGTTCAGCACTGCGGCGATTTCTTCCCATGCTTTACGATCTTGAGCTTCGTCGTGGTAGTCTTCGGAAGCACAGTCATAAAGAACCTTTCTTTGCTCCACTTCATAAATTAGTCTTTCTTCCTCTAAAGATTCCGAAGCACCGGCTTGGGTAGACATAATTAGAACACTCTGAACAAAATATGCATCGAATGTGAGATGCTTAATGCAGTGTCAATTTACTATCTCTAAACAAAGAAATGATCTATTTACTTCATTCGAAGCAAAAGTTCGAGTAAAACGACTGAATCAAAGTCTTCAGCATTGGTCGCACAAACGTTTCTGTCGGAATTGAGTAATGGATATTAAATGACAATTTAGCCACTAAACAAGGGTTGACCAGGCTCAATAGAACACACGTAGGTTAAGTCCGGTGACCGGTATCCAAACCCTGCCATCGCCAGATAGTGTACTAGAAAACGACGTTGACGGATGGCCAATAATAAATGGCAAAAACTAAATTCTGTGCCGAAATTTTAACTAATTCGATGGAATCTCTTAGTCAAACTTAACACGTCTTTATGAACAAGGACTAAGCCAGAAAATTTTAAAAAAGGCTCGTAGATTTGATTAATTTGTTTTGTTTTAAATATATACGGCTAGTTAGTTTCTGTGTACGCAACGTTGATTTTCAGCGAAATAACGTAAACTTGTTATCATTTTTGTTCAAAGTCCAAGTATTGCCAAACATTCCGGGAGTGAATCCTTTGAATGCAGATCTTAGGTGGTGAACTGCGGAACCATGAATCAGAATTTGAAACTGGAATTTTAAATATTTTAATTAGTTTTGGAAAATGGGGCCCTGCAATTACATTAAACCAAAATTTATTCGCAATATTATACTCAGAACACACTTTAACAAGGGGGACGCGACCCTTCAAAACTTGAAAGTTCGTTACAAGTGCTAGAAACATTAGGGCTGGGCTGAGGGACAGGGGACAGTGCCAGGAAAGGTAGGTCAAACTAAAAATTAATGCAAAACGGCTAAGAACTCCAAAACTTTCGAAAAACTTCCAAAAAATCGCGAATACCTGCTTATTTTGCTCTAAAGTGACTTTAAAATAGCTAATTTGGCCGCTAAATTCGCTTAAACTCTGCAAAATTACAATTTTTCTAGAACATGTTTTGCTTGGACCCTCCCCCAAATTTGACATAAGGTACGAGGGCAGCTAAAATTTGGGCTAAATCTGGTACAGGACCCCTCAAGAATCGGTAGCCATGTAAATGTATGACACCGAGCGTGCATCTACTAACAGATTTCTGGTGATTACTAATGCTTAGAAGCAGATTCTAAGTGATTAATTGCAGCTGCGGACCTGTACTATCAAACCTTAAAAATTCATAATTCTTTCTTTCGTTTCTTTATATTTTTTGAGAAAAATTGTGTTCGGACCTGCACAAAAAGATTTGACTAAAAATTCTGAGGACAGGAATTATAAACACCAATGATCGGGTTTGCAGTTATCAGGTAGCGAACTGGGGGGACAAAACGTTGAATATCGAAATTTTCGTTAAAGGGATATCATAACTTTGAAGCTACGTTAGCGCATGCACAAAGTGCATGTATATTTTAGATTTCCGTTCAAAGACACCATGTTCAGTCCTGTCTAACAAAGTTACACCAAAACAAGAAAAATGCCAGGTGCTCCGCTTAGGCCCCTGTAAAATTTCCAATCAGATATGCACTCATGAAGACTTCGAGCTTACCAGAACTAACGCTGTAAAGCGAATACAAATTTGCTGAAAATTTATCCATTGGGGTTAGGTTTCTCGAATTAAAGCAACATTTGGGGGTTCCATACATTTCTTTACTGTTTCTTTGCTTGTTTTGAAAATTTTCTAAAGATATTGTTACTGCAAAATGGCGGGCCGGGCAGGGCCAATCTCCGAGGCTTACGGCCGGATAGAGAAAACCATCGGATTGGGCCGGTGAAGACATATTGGTATGCTAGCCTTGGATGAAACAATCTTTCCCACGCTCTAACTATACCTCAACTGTTGTCAAGATGTTGTGTTCTTGCGTGCATGAGATTATTTCAAGGAATCTAAGACCGCATATAACTACACAATACGCAGGTTTCATTGTACAAACTGTTTTTCTATTCCAGCTGGAGCAGGAGTGAATAAAATGACTTTTGTCTATGTTTTGCATGTATTTTCTCAATTTGACCGCATCGAGACCGCATCTTCGACATAGGGCTAGTACACACTTTTTGCGGAAGTTCATTTATGCAAATTAGGTTAGCGCAATGACGAAAATTATAGTCTTATCGCAGTTGCGAACTGTCAGCAATCTAAATGGTTGCAAATTTTTGTGTGCGGAAATGGAGCTTGAGGGCTTCACATAGGCACATAGGGCCTTTTCAGGAAAGGGTCGAGTAGAATAGAGTAGAGTTAAAACTAACTATTTTAGCCCGTCTTAACTCCGCTCAAGCTTGAGCTTACCTCTTTTAACTCTTTCATGAAAAGGACCGAGTTAGCTTTAACTCTACTCTACCCTTTCTTGAAAAGGCCCCTAGATGAATCTTTGGAGATGAGAATTAGAGCTCATATTCAAACTTTCATCTTTGTGTTTAAGCGAAAATACGATGAACATTGTTCTCTTGAAAAATTTCAAATTTTTGGACAATTTTTCATACACATATATTGCGAGAGTACATAAATTACTAGTCAAATATAAATTACTCCATCCATTATTCGATTATATGTGTATATTATGGAAATCCTTTGTATTGGATATTAAAGAATCAATCAAAACCTGAAAGACTGAATATATAGATATGCTGCGGCGGGCGACTACAATGCTGTGGCACAATGAACTCACTGACATTTTAAAAATCAAAGGCATTGCATATATTACGTATGTAGTGTATCAACTTAACACTAAAATGCGTAACTTGTCCTCATCGGCCACTGGTTAATGGTTAGTGAATCACTAACTGAGCATTGCTGGTCAGCTCAACTGACAACAAAGCAATGCTAAAGATAAGCTGTAAACTGAATAGACTCATGCTGATTGATACTTCGGATTCGGATAGAACAATAAGAAATATGCATTACGTCGAAGCAGTTTAGTGAATATTTTCAACAGAAATTATTAAGGTCCATGAAGGAATATTGTCCCTTTTGGGACAAACTTATTAAATTTCAAAGCCAACGAGACATTGCACACCAGTTTGAAGTGACTTTTTGAATAGGTACTAAACGAGTAATAAAGTTGTTTACAATTTACCATCAATACTGACTTACAGATAAGCATTAATTCCTGGTAAGCAGACACGGGCGTTATCATCAAAACCTAAGTTCGCTGAATTGCGTCAAAAGAATGTGTAAAGATTAGTCAGACAGTAAATGTAATGAACAATGTTGTTACAAATGGAAGTTTTTCAACTATAGAGGAGTTACCCATGGTCAATGTGGATGCACATGCCCAAATAATAAATCATAATAAAGAAGTCTAAAAAAGGTGGACTAAGTGTTGACTGAAGGAATTTGAGCGAAATTGTTGCGAACCTGGTATCGTCCGAAGGTGTGCTTAAAATCTCTGAATCTCATTTTAGGAGGTGTTTGATAAAATATGACAATTTTAATAATTGTTGCATTAATTTTGTAATCATTTTATTTCAGGAAAGACTCACATAATAAGGAAACCCGCTGTCAGTGCTCTTCATATAAAATGCCGATCCTACCCAACAAGTTCGACCTTCGTGAAAAAAGTGAAGTGAAGGTGAAATCCAACACTAAATTTTGCACTTCGGTTTTACAAGTATATTACGACAAACAATTAATATTCCAAAAGATTGTAGAAATTCAAGAGTGTGTTTAATGTGATATTTTACCGGCACTATTACCCCAGCCAATTGATAGCATGCCCTCCGGACGTTACGGGGAAGGAGCCTATCGCTCCAAGCTCCAAGCCTATCGCTCGAGCGACCGCGACGGGATTAGTCCAAAGATCTTCAGCAGTGAGGTGACTAGGACAGGCTGGCCGGTTGAACAGATTCTTAGTGTTATAGGGAGTGGTGCCGCAGCTTGGACACACGTCCACTATGCCCGAATCAAGTCGACTCCGGTAAGAGGTTAACAGTCTGCAATGACCAGATCTCAGTACTTTAGTTCGGGTACCTCCGGGCAGGGCCAATTCTGATTTTGTCAATTTGTGGGCGAGGTTGCCCAAGACTATTGTTGTCCAGGTTGCTGATGGATTGCCTAACGGTGTAACTGTGGAACCATTTCGGCACATCTTTGGCGTCAGAGTTCAGGCCGAGGCTCGAGCTGCTGCTGTGTGGCTGTGGAATGGATGGTGCTTCATGTTCCGAGGGCGAAGGGTTCCTCGGTGAGAGTGCGGCGGGGATGGCTCTGTTCTATGCATGCCGCAGCAAACTTTGTGGATAAGAGGCTGTAGTCTTCAACAGGGACAATGCAGCATTCGTGGTGGAGGTGCTCAACGGAAGACATCCTGTGGCAGCCGGTAGCAATACGCAAGACTGCGCTTTGGGCTAACTGGATTTTGTTGAGTGCAGACGAAGAGGCTTGAATAGTGCAGATGGAAGCCTCATAGTTGATGACTGATCTTAGCTTTGTAGGTGATGAGCAGCGTTTCCTTATCCTGGCCCTAGCATGATCCAGCTGGAGGCTTCAGTATTGAATTGCGCTGTTTCACCCGAGACGCCATGGAATGGCAATGTGGAGCAGAGGTATACATCGTGTCGAAAGTCACACGCCCAGAATCTTGGGCCATGGTTACAGAGGGAGCATATCGTTCCGATCCTGACCTGGGGATGCAGGATTGTCTGTTTAGTATGAGGCGTGACGACAGTGATGTGGACTTGGTGGTGGAAATGATAAGTTTTCGGTCAAGGAACTGTTGGGTCAGTAGTGGTAAGTATTCGTTGATCTTGTCCACGACGGGCGGGATGAAGGGCAGTGCTAAACACGGCCACATCGTCTGCATAGCTGACAATTGAGACCCCTTTAAGGGCTGTGGGGAGTCCAGACAGGTAAATATAGAATAGGATCGGTGAGATGATGTTCCTTGGGGTACCCAGCAGCGGACTGACAGACGTCACGGAAGATGGTAATAGCCTGACGACCTGTGGGATAGCAGCTAAGCCACAGAGTGGATGGGAGCGTGGTGGAGAAGGTCGGTAACTGGAATGTCAAGGTCAACGCAGTCGAATTGCTTGGACAGATCTAGCGCGCAGACCACTGTACGACCTGGCGGCTTTTTTGGTTGAAGCCAGTGATTATTTGAGACGCCAGTATTGCGAGAGCACTGGTGGTGGAATGTTTGGACCTGAATCCGTGCTGATGAGAAGCTGCTGACAGGTGATGCTTCAGTAGCGAAAGTAGAACAGCCTCTAAGGTTTTGTCAGTAGGACACAAGAGGGAGACATGTCTGTAGGGCTTCCCAGCCTTGTGGTCCTTGTTCGGCTTCAGCAAAGATATAAGAGATGTTATCTAGATCTGCGGAATTTGGCAGCTCAGGA
The DNA here is from genome assembly GCA_030248195.1 of Trissonchulus latispiculum. Classification (NCBI taxonomy): domain Eukaryota; kingdom Metazoa; phylum Nematoda; class Enoplea; order Enoplida; family Ironidae; genus Trissonchulus; species Trissonchulus latispiculum. Next base: position 26,780 of record JASAND010004625.1, read on the forward strand.
TACAATCATTAAGCCTGGGATAAGTAAGGCCGGAGGGGTCAAGATATTTTAGGTGAAGGGCAGTCATTCCGTCTGGCCGAACGCATGTGAGTTGTGGGCGTTTCTGATCACGTTGGCCACCTGTTCAGTAGTGAAAAGGTCCTGTGATACTCGAGGCAGCTTCATTATCTTCCGGGATAGAATACAATATCCCTTTTCGCTGGTGTGCGGGCGTGGGCTTGTGAAGAGTTTGTTAAAATCGTTAAAATCGACAGTTTTCCCATTGAATTCAATGCCACAGCGGTCTCCTGGTTTCTTGCGATTGTTGTGGCGCTAGATGACTTTCCAGGTTTGCCTGCCGTCAGTGAATCGGTCGAGAGTAGTTATGAAGCATCACCACTTATTTCTTTCTTGACTGATAATTCCGTTAGATATTCGTTGAGGTAGTTTCGGCAGCCGAGGGTCGGGTGAATCGTGACCTCTTGATTTGATCAGATAGGTTACTTCTCGAGGGATTGCCGGATTCTGAAATTTTCTTTTGCCCGAAGGGACAGAATGTTTAGAGGCAGTGGCAACAATCTTTCTGAACACCAGTTCCCGTTGGTGAACATTGGGGGTGTAGGGCAGCGTTCAGTTGCCGCCGTTAAATCTGCACAATTGGCTTTGTGGATGTTGATGAATGTAGTCTTTAGGGCGGCAGAGGAGTGAAATTGCCAGGAAGTGGAATTTTGATGGGAAGATGATCCG
>JASAND010004626.1:0-13259 GCA_030248195.1 Trissonchulus latispiculum
GTACAATACAACCATCAAATAGGAGAAACCGAAAAAGAAACATCGCTACCATAACCGGTCCGGGGCGCAACTTTTTAACGGTAAGTTATAACGGGGCTGAAACTTCCCGGAAATACTAAACTCGAAGTGCTCTACAATTTGCGCATGAAATCTGCGCAGGATTTTGCGCAGCTTATTTTACACTGTCTCCAGCCACTTTTCACACATATTGGGGTCGCTGCCGCGACCCCTATGATACGTATGTATATTATATAAGTAATGACCTAATTTTAGTAAATTCTGTAAAAGTAGAGAAAAAGAATTTAGCATTTCTCGCGAAATTTCGCAACTTTGCCAAATTTCCCAAAATATACAGATATATACAGTGGCCTTGGCCCGACTTGTACTTGGATTTGGAAAATCCCTCGGACCCAGGCAGGCTGTACAACACGGGGAGCGGTCTCTCGCGAATTTTTATCAAAAATAAAATTTTTCAAAGGTAGTCAAATTCGGTATTGTGTAGAACAAGTGTGTAGAACAACTTTTGCCATAAAAACACCCACCCACGGATTTTCTGATAATGACGAACATTTTTCATCTTGTGGGAGGGCAAATGTTTTCTGGCTCAACCCCTCCCTTTTCAAAATCCTGGATGCTGCCCTGCCCTGCCTACCATGACGTGATAACATTCTTCTGATTATTGTCAGCATGCTGTCTCCAACCTCTTATGAGGAGCTTCTGGACAACTGTTCGAATTACAATAAGATCATGAAACGAGAACGATGTCACAGATTGCCATTTTTTGATACACAGACTGGAGTCGCTCAGGTTTGTTGCAAACAAGATCCATTGGAATGAAATAGAAATAGCAGAATGGGCACTGTACGCACATAAAAATTGAATTTTTTCTGCAATTTTTGTTCAAAAACTTTTGGTGTCGTATATTGTGTATATATACAACGTATATATTTATCGTGTAGTGACGGACACTGGATATCCGGATAATATCCGATTGGAGAAAAATATCCGGATATCCGTGTACTCTTATAACGGAAAAAAACCCAATCGATGGCCGGGAAAAAAAACCCATCGCCAGTGTGAGTCACACCCATATGAGATAGATCGGATTTTGGCAAACTATCTTAAAGAGCGTCCAAAACTTCACCTAGGATCAACGTATTGTGTAGTTCCCCCTGCTCTCAGCAGATTTTGGGACTTTGAAAATTTTTGGAATTTTTGGTCCCAACATGGGGTCAGGCAGGGGGTCAACTTTGGGGGGTCACCCTGAACTACTGGAAAGACTTAGCCCAAAACGGATTACAGTTTCACAGAGGATATGTCTCGAACTTCACGATGGTGTATGCAATTTGGCTCTAATACCTGTGGTGCGACCTGGGGTGACCTGAACTCGGCAGGAAAAAAAACCCATGTACGGGAAAAAAAACCCAAATTTCAAAATGAAATTTTTCTAACCATTAGCAGCAAAGGAATAATTCATGCATTCCTTGTTCAGTGAAGCCTCCTGATTAATTTGGTATAGATTTTACCTGATTCGACCTTCTATTGAGGTCCAGGTGGCCAAAATCTGAGATGGTGCCATTCGAACAAATTTGTTCCTTCCAAAAATCAACTAGTGCACTAAAATGGGTCGGTTTGGCTTTAAATGCAATAAAACACGTTTTCTATGTGATAGGATGCTTAAACTGCAGAAATTGGCAATTTCAAAAATTTCAAAATTTCTGCCTATGTTTGCGGTGTTAAACATGCATTTGAAAAGTCATTACGCGATTTTGCAAAAATATTGATATTTTATGATTCAGATGTACTAAAAATGACCCGCTCTTTCGAATGGTATAGTCAAAGCCGTTCTACGCAAGAGCTTGCAGCAAAAATTCTGGTTTCGGTTTTTTCCCCACACCCATAGGTTTTTTTGCATTGGGTTTTTCCCATCGGTTTGGTCGAAAATTTCTCGCAACTGCCAGTGATAGAGAGACGTTTATGGCTCATTTTGAAGCTCTTCGCAAGGCCTCCATGGTAGTTATCGTTAGATTTTCGATTTATGTAGTTACAGCCGGAATTCGAAAATTTTGGGATTTTCATAGCTATCATTTACCAGTCAATATAACAATGAAAAAAATTGGCGAGTTGTTGACAAAAATTTCAAAACTTGTAAAACATTTTTCAAAAATTCCTCTGAAAATATTTTTGAAACGAAGGTTGCGGCTTGGTTGCGTGATAGACATTCACAGCCTGCCGAAAAATTGACAGAAAAATTGATTTAACTGCAAAATCAAAAACGTTTCTTGAAGTTAAGTTTGGAATAGGCGGATAACCGGATAGCTGTTAACGCAAAATAGGCGGATATCCTGATATGAAAAAATATCCGGTGCCATATATATAACTGGGTTTATTTGGGGCGCTCCCCCCACTGTTTGGGTCACCCCCCCACTCGGGCACCTTCCCCCCACTCGGCTCCACCCTCACTTTTGTGGGCTCCCCCCACTCACCCTAAGGTGCCCAGAAATTGCCAAATTTTTAGGATTTTTGGTCAATATTTTCAAAATTTTTGATTTTTGATCAAAAATCACCTTTTTTGTGCTAAGACTTGATTTTTGAGCACTTTTAAGCATGGCAGTGTATGTGGAAAGCAGGCTATTTCTGCAGCATGTTTAGCATTTTTGGCCCATTTTATTCCCCCCACTTCTGGACCTCCCGGGGGGGGGGTGCGTCCCCCCCACTTATTTTTGCCTAAAATAAACCCAGATATATATACGTATGGAATGGAACGTATATGGGACGGTAACGACCAAGAGCTGGGCCGGGTCCGACCCCAAAACCTGGACCAGGACCAGCCCTTCATCAGGCTTACGCCAGAACATAGACCTGAAACATAGAAACCTGGGTTAAGTCGCTAACCCGGACATTGATAGCATCGGGCCCTGCATTTCAAAGTAAGTTTCTTCTACTGAAAGCTGGGAAATTATAAATGTGTATTGCTTTTCAGCATTCCGGGCTTTTATGGCGATCCAAACTCGAGCGGAAACGCGGGGATCCGGATAGTGGCGTTTGCTATTGGTATCCAGCCAAGCGTTGGAGGAAAAAGAAAAATCCTATTCCGCTACAGTTACCTTCATTCAATTACTCCGCACTTCGTTTGACCGGTGACTCTGGTAAGTTAAAGCTGCTGGACTCTTCGAATGTAATCAGGAGTGGAAACGCTGGAGAATGACCATTTTCTGATATTTATGAATCAAACGGAAACAGAAAAGAAAAACACAGCACGACGAAAGTATCATGGGGGAGCTCGGAGAGCCCCCCATAATATGAGCTATAAAGGCACTTTGCGGATTTTGAAAAGTGCTAATTAGGCATAACTAATTAACGGGAAGAAATTAAGAGCTAATATTTCCATTTTTGAAATCTCCAGGCCAAGAGCTTACGAATGATACCAAACTTGCCCGGAAAAAATGAACTTTGAAAAAATCTACTTTCTCTTACGGGTTTGAAGGTGGGGTTTTTTCTCTGTGTTCAGCATGATTTTTGTCAATTTTGTGTTAACTCGATTTTTCGAATGGCCCATAGGAAAAATTTTTCTATACTATTTTTTGAATATCTAGCAATGGTACTTAGCAAATTTATGTTTTTTTCCCAATTTCGATCTGGTTCGATTTTTATAGATAGTCAAAAATGGCGTTTTTGGAAACCTTCAAGCAGAAAAATCTCTCAAGTCCGAAAATTTTAAAATAGTCTAAAACCGGGCAAAGACAGCGTTTTTCGACCTTGGGGTGGTACCCATATATAGTAAATCGGGGTCGCTGAACACGATGAGCATAGTGCCGACACCGTATCTCGTCTGGTTCATCTGGTTCAACTGGTTCAAAGTTGAACCAGTTCCTGGTTCAAGCTACTGGAGATAGTTGGAAGGCTGAAATTTTGCATACAAAGGTTATTGGGCATGGGGAATTCACTGGTGGTGTTACTTTGGTGATCCGACCCATGGCTGGCCAGATCTGGTTCAACTGGTTCAATGAACCAGTTGCTGGTTCAAGCTACTGGAGATAGTTGGAAGGCTGAAATTTTGCATACGAAGGCTATTGGGCATGGGGAGTTCACTAGTGGTGTAACTTTGGTGATCCAACCCATGACTGGCCAGATCTGGTTCAACTGGTTCAAAGTTGAACCAGGTCCTGGTTCAAGCAACTGGAGATAGCTAGAAGGCTGAAATTTTACATATATACAAAGGTTATTGGGCATGGGGAATTCACTGGTGGTGTTACTTTGGTGATCCGACCAACGGCTGGCCAGATATGGGTCAACTGGTTCAAAGTTGAACCAGTTCCTGGTTCAAGCTACTGGAGATAGCTGGAAGGCTGAAATTTTGCATACAAAGATTATATATTGGGCATGGGAAATTCACTGGTGGTGTCACTTTGCTGATCTGACCCATGGCTGGCCAGATATGGGTCAACTGGTTCAAAGTTGAACCAGTTCCTGGTGCAAGCTGCTGGAGATGGCTGGAAGGCTGAAATTTTGCATACAAAGGTTATTTGGCATGGGAAATTCACTGATGGTGTTACTTTGCTGATCTGACCCATGGCTGGTCAGATATGGTTCAACTGGTTCAAAGTTGAACTAGTTACTGGTTCAAGCTACTGGAGATATATAGCTGAAAGGCTGAAATCTTGCATATAAAGGTTATTGGGCACGGGGAATCCACTGGTGGTGTTACTTTGCTGATCTGATCCATGGCTGGCCAGATCTGGTTCAACTGGTTCAAAGTTGAACCAGTACCTAGTTCAAGCTACTGGAGATAACTGAAAGTCTGAAATTTTGCATGCAAAGGCACGGGGAATTCACTGGTGGGATTTGTGTTTGCTGCTGCCACAGTTATGGCAGCGTTCCCAAAAACTAGACGGAGGAAAAGTAGGAAAAATGCTCTTTGCAGTCGCATGAAAAAGTTAATATGGGCTATGATGGTCAACATTTAAATGTGTCAAGGACAAGATTTAAAATGTTTAATATGAGCCAACATCAGTGTTTTTTTTTGCTCGGACACTTTTGCGCTCTTCTGCGCACTGCCCCAAAATTTTTTGCGCAAATTGCTAAAAAAGTGCGCATAGCAGGAAAAAAGCTATAATTTCGCATAAAATTGCTGTTTTGTATTTATTAGTAATTACCTGACTTCACTACAACTTTCAGAGCTGAAGCAGGTTATACGTATATAAGATGCCAGAACTTAATGTGAATTAGGAAACCCAACCTACTTCGGAACGGGGGGGTCTGAAGGCTGAGCCCCCAGAAGCAATATATAGATTTCAAAAATACATAGCAAACATTTCACTATCATAACTTTCAAAAGTTTTATATATTTGTTTTCTGTATATATATTATGTATTTAGCGAAATGATGAAAACTATTGGCAATTTTTAAGTTATTTTCATTTCAAGATTCCCCACTGCTTTTAATAAAAAGACATAAATGCTGGTTTGAAATTTCATCGACAATTACGTAGTTTCAGCAAATGATTCAAGGTTCCGAGCTTTGACTTTTCCATGACTGGATTTTTCAGGGCTCAGCCCGGGGTATATCTATTTTTAAATGCATTTTTGAAGCGTCGGTGGGTAAGAAAGCACTGATAGAACACATAATCCTAGCTGACACGAAACCTGTGAAAGTTTGTTCAAGGGAAAGGACGAGGGGGGAAGGGGGGGGAGATGAGGGGACAAAAAGACGAGATACGAGTGGAGGATGGTGTATTATATTATATTAACGTGTGTAAACTTCTCCAAAAACTGCCAAAAGGGAAAAGGGAAACGAACGAAACAAAAAAAAAAACAAGACCAAGACGGGGGACAAAGGAAGGAAGAAAAACCACACATTAAAATTATTTCATAACATGACAATGCGACTTGCACCATAATATACACAAGCTAGATTAGCTCATACATTAGGCCACTGGTGTTTGTATATTAATGTTAGCTTGTTTAGTGAATGTTAGGTCACAACTTAGCACTATAGCAGTTGTATAAAAGTAAGTACGGGGGTCTGGGGGCGGAGCCCCCAGGAAAAACATGAAATTTTTGTGAAACTGAGAGTTAGAAGCAATTTTTCTGAGCACTTAGAACGACTAATTTTCAGTAATTTTCTCTTTGTTCCGCTAGAGAAAGTGCGCACGCGTGCGCACAAGCCCAAAATTTTTTGCTAATTTCAGAAAAAAAGTGTGTCATTGCGCACTTTTTTGAGCAAATAAAAAACACTGGCCAACATCTAAGTAAGTAGAGGACAATATGTAAACGGCTAATATGAGCCTGCTACGTTTCTCTTGGGCTCATATTGACGCCACTAAAATGGCAAACATATATATATACAGTTTACGGTTGGCATCAGTGTAAGTATAAGCATCAGTGTTTATAAACGATTTGATTGGCTTGGGAATATTGAATTAATGATAATGTAATGATTGCGATGATAACTTCAAATGTGATTTCTCAAGATTTCACAACATGTGTAAGCTCCACATTTTCTTTTCTTCATTAGATTGGACTTCGGTTTCGTTTTGTTGACTTATATGGTGGCCTTAAATGTGTACTTAGATGTAGCGGTGGAGAAGAAAACATTTACGTACAGCTTTGCAAAATTAATGTTTATGCGTCGTTATTCATGCAAGCCAATTCAGTGTTGGATTCAAAGTAAGCAAAAGCTAAATGAGCGTCAATATGAGCCCAAGAGAAACGTAGCGGCTCATATTAGCCGTTTACATCTTGTCCTCTACTTATTTAGATGCTGGCTCATATTAAACATTTTAAATCTTGTCCTTGACACATTTAAATGTTGACCATCATAGCTCATATTAACTTTTTCATGCGACTGCAAGGAGCATTTTTCCTACTTGTATACATATATATTTATCCTTGTCTGTGATGACCGTAGTTTTGTAGAAATTGCATTATATATGTGTATATATATACGTATATACGTATCATGTAGGGGTCGCGGCAGCGACCCCTATAATATGTGTGAACAGTGGTTGGAGACAATGTAAAATAAGCTGCGCAATATCCTGCGCAAATTGTAGAGCACATTGAGTTTAGTATGTCCGGGAAGTTTCAGCCCCGTATCACTTACCGTTAAAAAGTTGTGCCCCGACCGGTTTTTTTCCGGTTTCTCCTATTTGATGGTTGTATTGTACATAACGTTCGCCGCTTTCACGTGAACTGTAGCGGTGGGCCAACCTAACGGGCTATAGGGTCTAATAGTACCCTCTAAGGAATTTAAGATCGCAGCTTTTTTGCGCCGCAGCTGCGCCACAGCGCCGCAGTGGCGCCGCAAAGTCGGCTCAGAGCGAAAAGTGACCATTTTGTGGTCGTCGCTCAGGTCGAACGTTATATACGAGCTGGAGCTGATTTCTTTTTATATTCAGAAATTACTGTATATTGAACTAACTAACGGTCCAGGTTGCGTTTCTCTATCACTTCCCTAGCGACCACAGTGGCCCGTCCAAAAATGGCGAAAATTCGAAAAATGAAAAATCGAAATTTCTCGCTATCTATTCAGCTTTTAAAGCTCAGACCTTCCATACAATGGTTTTCTGGCACGGAGAATCGATTCCCGCAGTCAGTTTTACCGTCAGACTTACCCATCTTGGTGGGCTGGTTCCACTTTGCCGTCGGGAGGGTCAAGTCGGAAACCGCTTCCTAGAGGTCCATAGTAGGCTCTACCTGGCCTCTCAAAACTTTGTCTATAGCGGTTTTCTGGTGTGCCCAGCTCATTCCCGGTATCCGTTTTGCCGTCCGACGTGTCTGTATTGCTGGGCTGGTTCCACTTTGCCGTCTATTAATTTTCCGCGGCATTGATATCAGTAAAACACTCGATCCAAAACAAGCATAAGTTTTGAAATTGTATAAATGATCACACTTTGTTGTTGCAATTTTGCAACTTCGTGAAATTGTACATGAATTACGTAATGTTTTTATTTTGTGTGGGCTTTTTTATTTTTTATATATTCGCTTCACTTTTATTCCGTATTCAGTCTTTTCGCGAAGTGCATCTCTTTAACTTTATCCCCCCAACAAAAGTTGGTCAAATTATATGGACAGTTTTCCCAGTGGGTGAATGGCTCGCTGTTTGCCCTGAATTTTCTTGTGTCCTTGGGGTAACTGCCGTGTAGCAGCAGCTGCTGCTATTGCTGGTTACGTCTGGTTGAAGACAGCGGGATTCTCGGGTATCTGTGGATCTATGACATTATACAACGGAGCCGGACGAACGCACAGCCACCAATTTTTACTGATCAGCCATGGCTGTCTTCATCTTAAAGTATCTTAAAGTAAGTAAATTCAAATGCTTATTGCAAGAGATCAGCATAACTTTAGAGCATGATTTATACATCGTTGGAATGCTCGGAAAAGACTACCAAAAATTGCAAAAAGCGGTAACTTTGATAGTTTGTTAAGTTTAACTTTTTATAGCAGCAGGCTACAGCAAACTGCTTTACACCATGAAATAGAACACATCTCGAGCATTCCAACGATGCATATATAAATCATGCTCTAAAGTTCTGTAATGATCTCTTGCAATAAGCCTTTGAATTTGACCAACTTTTGTTTGGGGGGGGGATAAAGTTAAAAAGATCCCGCGAAGTGTCCGATCACATTGAGAAATTAAAAAGACCAAGCCTGTTTGGCTTTTTGCGAAATAAGTCAAATTATAACGTTATTATGAAAGCTGATTCATTTATAATGGAAAATTTTTGGGATTTGATTGCATTAGCAAACACTTATATATCATAGGGGTCGCGGTAGCGACCCCTATGATATGAGTGAAAATGGTCGAATGACCGTGTAAAACAAGGCTGCGCAGAAGCTGCGCAGATTCCTGCGCAGATCCTGCGCAGATTATGTGCGCAAAAAATTGTACGTGTCGAGTTTAGTATGTTCCTGAAGTTTCATCCCCGTACCACTTTCCGTTAAAAAGTTATGCCAAAAATCGCTTACGAGAGATGTTTTTTTTCCGGTTCTCCGCTTTGACGTTTGGTAAGGGGGTTTTGTAGCTTTAATAACAACAGATAGAAAAATTTTTGCCTATGAAAACCATATATATTCTTGGAGTACGCAACAAAGATAAGCCGATAGGCTAGTTTTTATGCCTCCCAGAGCCGGAAAAAATTTTTGACGGGGGGCCAAAGTCGGTCAAAACGCTAAAATGGCCAAAAAGTATGCTTCAATGTCACCTTAATAAGTCAGACTGGGCTATATATGGGGCAATACTGCCTATATGGCTAAATAGGACACATATCAGGGTCGTTCAATTGCTATATGATTTTCCTGCCGGGGGCGTAATTTTTGGGTACTGGCCTGCCAAAGTTGGTGAATTTTGGGCCCAACTTTGAACTTAGTTTTTTCGCTTATTTTGCGACCTGGAAGGCTCAAATCTTGCGTGCAAAGGTTTTTGCGGACGGAGAATCGATTCCCGCTATCACTTTTGCTGCCCGACTGACCCAAGTTGCTGGGCTGGTTCCACTTTGCCGTCTGGAGGGTCATGTCGGCAACCGTTTCCTGGAGGTCCATACTAGGCTCTATTTGGCCTCTCAAAACTTTCTCTATAGGGGTTTTCTGGTGCGCCCAGCTCATTTCCGGTGTCTGTTTTGCCGTCCGACTTATCCATCTTGCTGGGCTGGTTCCACTTTGCCGTCTGGATTGTCATGTCGGCAACCGTTTCCTGGAGGTCCATACTAGGCTCTACTTGGCCTCTCAAAACTTTCTCTATAGGGGTTTTCTGGTGCGCCCAGCTCATTTCCGGTGTCGGTTTTGCTGTACAACACCCATTTTTCTGGGCTGGCTCCACTTGACCGTCTGAGGGGTCAGGTGGTCCAAAATAAAATTTTTCAGAAGTGGTCAAATTTGGTACCAAATGAAAGCCCTAAGTGAGCTGAGCAACTTTTGTCATAGAATTGTACGCTCAAAGTGGCTGTAGGGTGCTGTGGTGGGGTGGGGTGGGGACTTAGGTGATTTTTGGTCAAAAATGAAATTTTTCAAAAGTGGTCACATTTGGTACCAAATGAAAGCCCTCAGCGAGCTGAGCAACTTTTGTCATAGAACTGCATGCTCAAAGTGGCTGTGGAGTGCTGTGGTGGGGTGGGGTGGGGACTTAGGCGATTTTTGGTCAAAAATGAAATTTTTCAAAAATGGTCAAATTTGATACCAAATGAAAGCCCTGAGCGAGCTGAGCAACTTTTGTCATAGAACTGCATGCTCAACGTGGCTGTAGAGTGCTGTGGTGGGTGGGGTTGGGTGGGGACTTAGGTGATTTTAGGTCAAAAATGAAATTTTTCAAAAGTGGTCAAATTTGGTTCCAAATGAAAGCCCTAAGCGAGCTGAGCAACTTTTGTCATAGAACTGCATGCTCAAAGTTGCTGTAGAGTGCTGTGGTGGGGTGTGGTGGGGACTTAGGCGATTTTCGGTCAAAAATGAAATTTTTCAAAAGTGGTCAAATTTGGTACCAAATGAAAGCCCTAAGCGAGCTGAGCAACTTTTGTCATAGAACTGCATGCTCAAAGTGGCTGTAGAGTGCTGTGGTGGGGTTGGGTGGGGACTTAGGTGATTTTAGGTCAAAAATAAATTTTTTCAAAAGTGGTCAAATTTGGTATCAAATGAAAGCCCTAAGCGAGCTGAGCGACTTTTGTCATAGAACTGCATGCTCAAAGTGGCTGTAGACTGCTGTGGTGGGGTGGGGTGGGGACTTAGGCGATTTTAGGTCAAAAATGAAATTTTTCAAAAGTGGTCAAATTTGGTTCCAAATGAAAGCCCTAAGCGAGCTGAGCAACTTTTGTCATAGAACTGCATGCTCAAAGTGGCTGTAGAGTGCTGTGGTGGGGTTGGTTGGGGACTTACGTGATTTTCGGTCAAAAATACAATTTTTCAAAAGTGGTCAAATTTGGTATCAAATGAAAGCCCTAAGCGAGCTGAGCGACTTTTGTCATAGAACTGCATGCTCAAAGTGGCTGTAGAGTGCTGTGGTGGGGTGGGGTGGGGACTTAGGCGATTTTCGGTCAAAAATGAAATTTTTCAAAAGTGGTCTGGTTGGTTGGTTCTTTTTTGCGCATACATATGTAAAAGAATGGAAAACAAGAACCAAAAATGCTCCTTCGTCGCATGTAAAATACATATGAGTACTCTCAGGCAGGTTGTACAAATACGTAAACTAGCCTGTAAAATGCATATGAGTGGCGTTGAGGTTGTAAATTAAGGAAAACAAGTTGCAACGGCTTAACATATGAGCCTGTCCTACAACGAGGCTCATATTGGCGTCACAGTGCAGCCTTCTTAAAGATCATCAGGTCATCATATTAAAAAAAAACTAATGAATAGACATAACATGTTAACATTGTGGCTTGAAAGAAATGGACAGAACGAAGTGAACTGCGACACCTCAAGTTGAACTGTACCTGCAAGGTGATGTTTCCCGAAACACCATGGCACCTACTATTTCCGGAAGCACTATAGTACAGTACACACCTACTGTATTCTCGGAACACTATGAGACACACACTACTCTCACATACGTAATGCTTTCCCCACATGGCTCTGAGTCAGAGCGCAAAGTGGCATGCCGTATAATGCGTATGCACAGTATAATGTCTTAGCGACAAGATGTGTGAAGGACAATTTTGTAATGAAAAGCTTTACGTGCTATTTATATGAAGGTCAAATATCGACAAATTATATTCTGACATACGCCAATATGAGCCTCGTTGTAGGACAGGCTCATATGTTAAGCCGTTGCAACTTGTTTTCCTTAATTTACAACCTCAACGCCACTCATATGCATTTTACAGGCTAGTTTCCGTATTTGTACAACCTGCCTGAGAGTACTCATATGTATTTTACATGCGACGAAGGAGCATTTTTGGTTCTTGTTTAATTTTCGTGGTTTTAGTGATAACTTGAAACCAAGTATATTATATACTTCAATTCTGTTATTCTTAACTGAAGCGTTTAGAAGTATATAAATAGCAGCATTAATCACAGTGTAAACGAATAACATTAACTGAATACGGAATAAAAATGACGTGAATGTATACTAAAAAATAAAATCCCACACTAAATAAAAACACTAATGTACAATTTGACGAAGTTGCAAAATTGCAAGAATAAATGTGTGATCATTTATAAAATTTTAAAATTTATGCTTGTTTTGGATCGAGCGTTTTTACTGATATCAATGTCGCGGCTTCAGTATGTGTCCGTATAAATTAGCAGTCTATACCTTTTGTAAAATGGTTACCCTTGCTCATAGCCCCGATTCATATAGACATAATTTTGCGTTATACGTATATAATTGAGAGCCGCGTGGGGCTACATGGAATTGCACATGGTTTTTTCCCTGTATACTCAACGTGCTAGTGCATTAGAACTAAAATACGCCATCATTCGCCAAAGTTGCCCCATGGCCCAACTCAGTAGCGTAGGTACAAAAAAATTTCAGGGGGGGCGGTTTTGACCGAGGATTTTTGAGGGGGGAAGAAAAATGTTATTTTTGCGTAATAACTATATACATGCACACTGGGTATAATACTGCAAGTTGCCATATTAATTCAAGTCTTCTTTGGTTCATGTTTTCGACTTGTTACAACTGAAAACGAAACCCTAAACCCCAAACGGGGGGTATGGGGGCGGAGCCCCCCAGAAGTTGAGAAAATTTTTAAGTTTCGCCATTAAACGCTATTGAAACTTTTAATTTTTTACAATGATTTATCAATCAATTGTCTAACAACATTTTGTACCATTATTTGCTATTTTCTACATTTAAACTGTCTTGTCTGAAAACTCAAACTATGAAGATGCTCCCATTAAGAACTGCGTATTCTGATCATATCAACCAATTATGCCATGGCTGATGATGTTGGGAATAATAGATATATATAACAGAATAACAGATATATATATAACAAAAGTGCAAAGCAACTATTTATACAGACATTTGCTGGCATGCTTAATGAAAAATAATAATTTTGACAATCTAAATATATATATATATATATATATATATATAGACAAAATTCGCTCCGGAGGCGCGAAAATTTTTTAATGGTATAGAAAATGCATCAATGTTGAGCTAATTTGAAGTATTAATGTACAATGTGTGCTTGTTTCTAATTGTCAAACGCCCGCGCTCCGCGCGGCGTAAAATTTTTTTCTTGTGCCCTATTTTTCCGGGGGTCAAAGACTTTATTTGGGGGCGGGCGGCCGCCCCCCCCCGCCCCCCCCGTATCTACGCTAGTGGCC
>JASAND010004629.1:0-50170 GCA_030248195.1 Trissonchulus latispiculum
GGATTGCAGCGGAGGGGTGTTGCAATGCTAAGAACTTATTTTGGAAAGTCATCAAAATTCCATCTTGATTTGAACAGTCAACCAACAATATGTGCCCAAAAGGAATCATCACCTTAAGCTGTGCAAGCCGTAACATTAAACTAAAGGTGTCGATTTGAAGGTCTGACACAGGACAATTATCGCAGGCATGGTCATTCCCGATTGGTATCCCGCAAGCTGTTATCTCAAAGAGTCGTTACTGCAAGAACATGACCAAATCTTTTTTCAGCGATTGTGGAGAATTTAGAATGCTAACTAGGTAGTTGCTACTTAACAGACGTGCTCTACATAAAAATACATTGGAACCCTTTTTAGTCGTCCCAACTGTTGCTTTGTAGCTAAAGTGATCGCCTGCCAAAGTTGGGAAAAAGGAAATAGCCAGGTTGTGCATACGTTTTAGCTAATTTCTCCTTAACGAAGAGCAATTTCAAAATAAACAAAAACAGTCAACAGCTATTTTATAGAGGTATCGAATGATGTGTATAGCCAATGTTTCACGAAAAAATACTTCAGTCTACAAAAAATCGCACTCCTTCTAAAATGCAGAGTCAAAAATTTGGAAAACCTAAATTAGTTACATTGTATAAAAGAAAAAGAGTGAAATTACATTTTGATATAAAAATGGCTTCTTAACTCCTAGTAATGAATGAGTAATAGTGGTTCAAAGTTGATGTATCTAAAAGGAATCGCCACCTTGATTTTTGAGAAAATCTTCGCCGAACAGTATCGCTGAGTAACAACATTTAATAACTAGTATTGTCCTTTATTAAGCTCTGTTGCTTTAGCTGTAAATTGTAAATGTAATTTACAATTGTAAATTGCGCTTTCTCATGCTGTGGTTTTTTTATTCGTCCATATTTACCATTTCTAGGTCTGTCCATCGAACTATATTTATGGGCCTTGCCACACTATCCGTCGGCAGCGGCTGTGACAGCTCCACCCGATCCTCCCTGCATTGCCTATCAGCCGGCTGCTGCAGCCTTATGGTGAGCATGTTACAATATAATAAAAAGGGAATAGCAACCTATCTACGGATGATCAACTTTTTAATGTCTTTCAGCTTCAGTTTTTTTCTCTTTATCTGAAAAGCTATTTAGGTGAATTGGTTGATTTGCGGCATCTGAACAGTACGGTATCTGTTAATATCGGTATCTGTTAATTACACCCATTTACAAAAATGATTTGGCACAATTCCTGCATTTCAACAATTTTAATTTGCTATTTGATACATACATCACTATTAGAAACTTATATCTCTACGGAAAACTTAACTTGTTTAAAAAGCAATACACTTTTGTTTTGAGAAAATTCGAAAAAAATTCGACCATCATACTGAACGCTTTTGAAAACAGAAACAACAATTTCGCATTTATTAAATTCAAAAAACATTTTATTTTACTTTTCGCGATCACAAAATTTATTTTAAACCTTGTTCAAACAGTACCCCTGGAAGGGTAATTAAGAACGAAAGAACAAAGGCTCCCACCAAACTTTTCTATGCAATTTTTCATCAAAGACGAAAACAAAATTTAGTAGCAAAGATCACGTCTGCATTCTGTAACTGAAAAGCTTAAATTATAGTTGCTAATTGATATTGCAATGCACTCATAAACTGTTCCATAAACTTCCCATTTTTCGTTTTTCAATCGCCCTTTCTGCCTTCATTTAAATTAATGTTCAAATTTTTTTAAAAAACCTATTAAAAAGTAATTACAAACGAGCCCCAGCAAATTCATGAAATCATCATAAGCTGTTTCATAAACGATTTCAGACCCCCCAATTGCCCCCTCTTATAATCATAAACTCTTTCATAAATGGATTCGGGCTCCCCAATTACCTCCCCCCTTTCATCACGAGAGGACGAATCGTAATTCCATTTTAATCTTTTCCAAATTTGGCAAGGCATATGATGACATAGCAAAGCCACAACTACACAAATAAACAAAGAGCCAAAGGAGACATTTGCCACCTTAGTACGCCAACACGGAAGTCAGACACACACGCACACACAATAAAGCGAGCAGACAAACACACACACACAACACGACCCAGGTTGACGCTGAACATCCCATGTATAATTTTCTAATGATGCCAGCACACACAGTATGCCAGTTTTATGTACCCCAGTTAACTGATGCTGCAATGTAATCATAAGCTGTTCCATAAAATGCTGTATATCTTTGCTGTAATTAGAGCTACTTAACATTAACTTCAGCAACGCCTGGGGGGAATTTTCCCCTGCATTGCTGGCCCCCATTTGCTAAACCAGAATAAAGAAACAGAAAATTATCCTTTAATCATTAAATCAGGAGTTTTAGATTTTCTTTTTCAAACAACGGATTCAAAAGATATTTAGAAATAAATATTTCACTTTCTTATAATAATCATATAGGGATTTTCAACTTGCTATTTAACTTGTCAACTCCAAATTTAAAATACAGCTGATTTATGTTCATTTTTCCTACAGACATATTTGCATTCTATAATTCAAGATAGAATCGGAAACAATAAGAAGAAAGTTTGCTGCAAACAATGAATAATGAAATTTAACTTGCAAATTGTTTTTAAACACCACATTTTTCACCAACGTATACTACCGGTTATTTTGCCTTTTGCTTAGTTGTACAGTGTCGCCTTCGCAAACGGATTATCACATTGTACACTCCAATTTTTCGTTTTTCAATCTACCTTCCTGCCTTCATTTAAATTAATGTTCAAATTTTTTAAAAAACCTATTAAAAAGTAATTACAAACGTCCCCCAGCAAATTCATGAAATCATCATAAACTGTTTCATAAACGATTTCAGACCCCCCAATTGCCCCCTCTTATAATCATAAACTCTTTCATAAATGGTTTCGGGCTCCCCAATTACCCCCCCCCCTTCATCACGAGAGGACGAATCGTAATTCCATTTTAATCTTTTCCAAATTTGGCAAAGGATCCGAACAATGTTATGTTTCCTATGATTTTTACTTACCGAATTTTTCTGTTTTATTTGCTTTTTCAGATTTGTCAACTTCTGGTTTGTCTGGGTCGTCCAAGCCAGGTTCGTAATTGTCTTTGTTTGTTTAATTACACTTTTACTAATTATCTTTTGCAATTTAACTTTCTTTGCCGCTTTCAGAATTCTCAGATTGGCTATGTGATCTTTTTCTAGGGTATCATTTTGCGAATCATCAAGAGATCCCACTAAGAAAAATTGACCAACTGAAAAATAAAAGCTATTGCGGCCATTTGAAACGAAGTTAAACTTTGAACTTATGTTTCCACTGAATCTAAAAGATGGCCCTAAACCAATTTTGCCCATATCAGACCAATGTTCAAAAATACTAAATTAAAGTTATAAGTCTACCTTTTATGGTAATTTACAACAAAACCCTAAGGTTTGTTTTCATGCATAAACCAAAATTTTAGGAATAGAATTGGGTCCGCGTTAAAAATTGAAGAAAATTGTAACTTCCATTAAAGTTTAGAAGGAGCTCTGGGAGGGTCAAAGATGGCCCAAGATCGATAATGCCCAATTTTGGCCATATTTTCAAATGTTCAAAATTTCTAAATTAAAGTAATGAGTCTAGCTTTTTATGGGAACTACAAACAACACTCTACGGTGCTTTTTCATGCATAAACTAAAATTTTAGATCCAGAATTGTGGCAGCAATTTATATTTGAATCTCAACCTTTTTTCCAGTGTAAATTGTGCCAACTTCAACGGGCTATCCTGGGCGTTTTGATAACTCACCAAGGTTCGAAAAACAATTTACAGCAACTTCTTCACATCAAGAATTTCAAATCTTTAACTTTCGCCAAAAATTTCTCCCTTCCAACTTCAATTTCTTTTAAGCTCTAGATTATTTGTTATGCTCTTTTATTCACATTTAAAGCAACGCACTAAAATTCAGTTTTACTTTAAAAATTCATTCATTCATTCAGTTTCTTTTCTGCTTTCTGACTTTAAATTTAAATTTAAATTTAAAAATTTTCTGGTTGAACTATGCATGCTTACTGCCTTTGCCACATTGTTGGAAAATTTTGAACAGAATTTGTAAACTTTTGAAGGAGTTTTGGTTAGTCAAAGATGACCCAAAATCGATAATGCCTAATTTTGGCGATATATTCAAATGTTCCAAATTTCTAAATTAATGAGTCTAGCTTTTTATGGGAACTACAAACAACACCCTACGGTGCTTTTTTATGCATTAGCTAATATTTTAGATAGGCTTGCAAAGCTTTGTGTTAAAATTTTCGCCTGAGCTTAGGCTATTGATTGCTCATCGAAGCGAAATGAGAGAGAAATGTATGCAACAAAATCTTGGCTTACCAGTTTTTGAATGCGCTTTAAAAAATGCAGGATTCAAGTTTTCTATTTTTGGCTTTTCTGCATTTTCCCCTTTTTAAAAAATGCAGAATTCTCTTTTCTGTTTTAGGCTGGCTAATTTCCAGCAGTCATTAATGCTGGCTTAATTTTTTTATTCTGTGGATTTCCGCCGCCCGTTTTTTAAACGGGCGGCTTTATATTTTGCTTCTGTACCGGCATTGGCCGGATTTCTCTGATTTGGACCTACCTGGCGGCAAGCCTTTTTGCTGGCTTCGCCGCCAGAAGACATTTTTGACTTACCTGTCGGCAAGCCTTTTTGCTGGCTTCGCCGTCAGATGACAAGTTACTTACCTGGTGGCAGAAATACCACTTCTGCCGCCAGATGACATCTTTGGACCGACCTACCTGACGGCAGAACTTTGCCAGTTCTGTCGCCAGATGACATCCGATCAACAGCCCGTGGAAACTGCGGGATTGGGCCCCCAGCATTCACTGAAATGAATAGCGACATGGTCGCAAAATTTAAAAGTTTCCATTATTATCACAATTACCCCTTTAAATTCCATTAATAGAAATCGAGTTGAGATTTTAGGAAATGGGAGGGTGGCGGCTATTCGGGGGGCCCTCATAGGTAGGTACTCGAACCTTTAAAAATTTCATAAAATTTTATTTTTTTATAGATCGTAAGCCTCACCTTAAAATTTTTTAAGTCCAAATTAGTCCTGCTTCAAGGTCAAAATTCCCGAATCATTCAAATAAAAAATTCCAAAATCGCCTTCCAATTTTCTACAGATTGAAACTTCGTCCAGAAAAGCCCCCCATTTCGGGCAATTCGTCCCAACTATTTTACGAAAATGTCCCAAATATTTACCACACTTTTTGACTTCCAAAATTGGCTTCTAGGGAACCAGATGGCCCACTGACTCTGCTCGATAATAAGATTTAAAGTTCCCCAAAAGCTTAGCATTTTTCCTTACCACAATTCCAAGTAATTTTTCATGCGCTCGTAGGTTTCGATTTTCTGAAAATTGAGATGGTCGAGCCACAATTCTAAGTAGAATTTCAACGTTCTCCCAAAATGATTTAATTCTGGCACATTCTACGAATGTGTGAATTAAATCCTCGGAAATCGAAATTCCCAAATTTTGACAAAATTCGCAATTTTCCGAAATTTGACTGTTCATTTGATGCATGCGTTTTTAAGTAATCAAAACGTTATGCATAACCTCAAATGAACATACACCTACACAAATCAACAAAGAGCCAAAGGAGACATTTGCCACCTTAGTACGCCAACCCGGAAGTCAGACACACACGCACACACAATAAAGCGAGCAGACAAACACACACACACAACACGACCCAGGTTGACGCTGAACATCCCATGTATAATTTTCTAATGATGCCAGCACACACATTACGCCAGTTTTATGAACCCCAGTTAACTGATGCTGCAATGTAATCATAAGCTGTTCTATGAAATGCTGTATATCTTTGCTGTAAGTAGAGCTACTTAACATTTACTTCAGCAACGACTGGGGGGAATTCCCCCTGCATTGCAGGCCCCCATTTCACTAGCTTTACGCTCTTAACTTCTACTGTTTTGCCCCTTTTTTCTACTTCTTTGCACTCACATTTATCAATGTGCAAATTGTGCAAATTTTATTTCTCTGCAAAAAATTTACATTTGCTAAACCAGAATAAAGAAACAGAAAATTATCCTTTAATCAATAAATCAGGAGTTTTAAATTTTCTTTTTCAAACAATGGATTCAAAAGATATTTAGAAATAAATATTTCACTTTCTTATAATAATATATTACCTATTATGATAAAATTCTTAAAGTGACAAATTTCTCTTCTTTCCAAGAACAAAAAATTTCTCCTTTTTTAATGAGATGAACATGAAAATACTAATACCGAACTTTATCAAATTACAAAAACTATGTGAACCCCCCCCCTTCATCACGAGAGGACGAATTGTAATCTTTTCCAAATTTGGCAAAGGCATATGATGACATAGCAAAGCCACAACTACACAAATAAACAACGAGCCAAAGGAGACATTTGCCACCTTAGTACGCCAACCCGGAAGTCAGACACACACGCACACACAATAAAGCGAGCAGACAAACACACACACACAACACGACCCAGGTTGACGCTGAACATCCCATGTATAATTTTCTAATGATGCCAGCACACACAGTATGCCAGTTTTATGAACCCCAGTTAACTGATGCTGCAATGTAATCATAAGCTGTTCCATAAAATGCTGTATATCTTTGCTGTAAGTAGAGCTACTTAACATTAACTTCAGCAACGAATGGGGGGAATTCCCCCTGCATTGCAGGCCCCCATTTCACTAGCTTTACGCTCTTAACTTCTACTGTTTTGCCCCTTTTTTCTACTTCTTTGCAATAACATTGATCAACGTGCAAATTTTATTTCTCTCTGCTAAAAAATTTACATTTGCTAAACTAGAATAAAGAAACAGAAAATTATCCTTTAATCAATAAATCAGGAGTTTTAAATTTTCTTTTTCAAACAACGGATTCAAAAGATATTTAGAGATAAATATTTCACTTTCTTATGATAATATATTACCTATTATGATAAAATTCTTAAAGTGACAAATTTCTCTTCTTTCCAAGAACAAATTTCTCCTTTTTTAATGAGATGAACATGAAAATACTAATACCGAACTTTATCAAATTCCAAAAACTATGTGAAACCAATAACATATAGGGATTTTCAACTTTCTATTTAACTTGTCAACTCCAAATTTAAAATACAGCTGATTTATGTTCATTTTTCGTACAGACATATTTGCATTCTATAATTCAAGATAGAATCGGAAACAGTAAAAAGAAAGTTTCCTGCAAACAATGAATAATGAAATTTAACCTGCAAACTGTTAAATTGGTTTACCATCGTGAAGTTCGAGACATATCCTCTGTGAAACTGTAATCCGTGTAATTTAATTTAATCCTCATATCTAATCATCAGCAGTTTCATAAAAGGTTTCCTGCATTTCCAAATCCTCCGCTCAGCTCATAAGAGCCAAAAGAGACATTTGCCACCTTAGTACGCCAACCCGGAAGTCAGACACACGCACACACACAAAAAAGCGAGCAGACAAACATACACACACAAGACGACCCAGGGTGACGCTAAACATCCCATGTATAATTTTTGAATGCTAGAAACACACACAGAATACTAGTTTTAATGAACCCCACTTAAGTGATGCTGCAGAGTAAACATAAAGCTATTGCTGAAAATTATATCTATGCTGCTGTTAGAGCTACGCTACTGTACTTTAACTTTCAGCAAACGCCGGGGGGAGGTGGTGGCTGTGCATAGCACTCCCTCAAACTTCCCTTCTTTTAAAAGTTCAACTGGTTTGCCATTTTCCTACTTATTTGCAAGCACACTTGTCAAACTACAAATTAAACAATGAATTCAAAAATGTTTCACTTTATCCCTTTGACAAATTTCTGTTTAATCTTTGCTGTAATTAAAGCAATTTCTAACTAGCTTTACGCTCTGTTCCATGTAATACTGTATCTCTCTACTGTTATTATACTCTATTCTATTTTACATTCTTTTTCAGGACGACGTAAGAAGGTATTTGGAAACGATATGAAAAGAAATAGATCAACGAAATGTGAAAGAAGAAAAAACTGAAAATACAAAAAAAATTGTTACGATTGCTATATCGTGAATTCATGTTTAATAAACTCCTTGACTTATTAGTTAACTTAAGTTAGCAACATTAAGCAACATTAAGGCAATAGCTGGTATATAGTAAAGGCCAACAGATTAATAATATAAATGAAAAACTTTTAAAATTTGAAATTAATATAACATATTACATTAAAAAATAAATGCATTTAAAATAATAAAAATCATTTCCTTTAATCTATAAAATAGCGTCATAAAAAATAAGAAAATCCATTTCCACAAAAGTGTAAAGAAAGTGCGGCATATGAATTCGGAGTCTCCTTGCGAATCAAAAAAGGCGAATTTTGCCAAATCGAAAATTTTGCGACATTTAAACTCAATTTGGTCATGTGACAGGGAAGCAGATCTGCCACAGATTCCGTCACGCGTACATTAATCATTGAGGCTATCTAGCTGTATCAAACCGACGTGGCTGAGAGCGAGCCTGCTGCGGAACAGCGCCCAATGGATAAACGCGCCTGCCTAGTCCTCGCCAGTAGCCTATGTTATACGTACAAACAAACTAACCTAGCTCATATCATAAACAAGCTCTAAACACGAAAAATAAATGAGGTTTAACAATAGCGCGTTGTATGGAAAATGACACAGAATAAATAGACAATATTAATGTAATGTAATGTAATGTAAGTAATGCAGTACTCGCGGTGACGTATCTAGGTAACAAAGCAAGAGCATTAAAGACAGGAAATACAAATGAGGTGGTGGGGGGAGAGAGGCTGTCTTGACAAGAGACCCAAGGCGAATGCAAACACAACTTTTCTGGAGGGGGCGGACAAAGACTTTTCTAGATATTTGTTGAGACCAAGGAGGGGGGCTCAGGAACTCCCCCAGCCACTGATAACAGCATACATATGGCCAATAAAGTGGAGACGCCCAACCCAACCCAACTTTCTCCGGCCAACTGGGCATACGTGGCAACAAGTCTGAACTTGGCGAAACAAGAAGTGTTGAGCATTATACACATACACAATGCGCATACTCATATTCCCCAGCGTTCACGGTGCGAGCTGCTGCGAGGGCATACAATACAAAAATACGAATGACAAATAAATACAGTAACAATGGTGTACTGCCAGTTATAAAGAATACAAAAATAGACACTTTGGTTTGGTCAGTATAAATACGAACAAAAATACTAAGTTAAACCAAACAAGAAGGAATGTAAATGGCACAACAAGAAAAAAATATATATAGTTATCTGAAAAAGAAAAGAAGCAAATAATCATAGCGTATTGCTGGTAAAATGTCAGTTACACCAGTTTGCGCCAATATCAAGATTATCTCAAGATTAAGCTAGAGAAAATTTTCAAGTTCAAGACTGAATCAGCTGTAGCTTCTGAGTTAGATATTATCTGCTGCACTAACCAAAATTAGTTCGAGATTAACAGCTTAAGGGGGGGCCAACTAAGCTTTTGCCCCAACTTTCTTGGATCGGCTTCTTTTTTCCATTAATATTCGCCATGTGCGTGGTCAAAAAATACTTGGTCCTTCGTTCTTAACTGGTCCTCCGTAGCTCGCTAGGAACCCGAGAACTGGTTCGACCTCCCACTTTTCGTGACACCCACTATAAATACTAAAAAATCTCTTTGCTGTATGGTTCAACGGAAAAATCTACGTTTTGGGACAATAAGCGAAGACTGGGTAACACACACATGGCATCAGCTTTGCTGTAACCCTAACGGTTAGAGAGCAATACTATCCTATTCTCAGCAACTTTTCTTCTTGGCGTTAGCGCATATTTGTCTCCTTTTTCAGATTATATTGTTTGAATTTCCACTGAATTGAAGATTTTGACCTTCACTTTGCCTTAGTTTAAAGGTATTGATTACATTGAGAAAACGTTTGTATCGGGTAGAACTCATTTATTTGCATACATTTCATTGTGGTGTGATATGGACGTTGTTTTCTTTTCGTGTGGATGGATGCAAGAATGTTCTGGTCAGGCTATTGAGTTGGCATTCAACTGAGCACTCAAAGTATCAGCAATGCATCTATGACGCCAACAGGGTGAAATTTATGTTCTTGTGGCAGGGTCAGCAAGGCTACAAATCGGTACAATTTGAGCCAAATCTGTCTACGTTGTCAAGCTAGAACCCCCCGAGATACTTTTTGAATCTGACCAAAATTTTTCATGCTTCAAGTGGAATAAAACAATAATGATTGGGCAAAATTCCTTCATATTTGGCATAATTTTGTAGACTTATGGAGTGTATGTTCGCACAAAATTTCACCTTTTGAGGTTGCATCAGATTTAAATAGTTAAATTAAAATAATTTAAATTTATTTTTAGTATTTAGACAAAAACTACTAAATGAACGTTCGACGTTATGCGAAAACTTGCCTGAGTTTGCTGCAGCACCCTCTGTTTCGCTGATATAAAAATTGTACACAATGAATTGCTCGTAACCTCCGAAGAACTGGACGAAACAATTCAAAATTTAAACTTACAGTGTACGATAAATGTGTCCAGATCAGGGGTTTTTTTCGGATTTGCGTCAACCTTGCGTCCCGCTAAGTTTAAGTTGCGTCCGGTTAAGAAATTTTGCGTCCAGGTAGAATTTTTGTTTTATCGTGTTTTCTGTGCAAAAAATTGATTTATTTACAAAAATTTTGATAATTTCTTTTAGAGATGCACCGGGGCCTCCACTACCGGGGCCGGGGCCTTAATGGCAGAATGTAGCTCAAATTTTTAAGAATTTTAACTGGTCGCAAAAATCTGGTACAAACGCTATATTAATGTAGTTTTCGTTCAGCCAAGTGACTAATCGCCTTGTTTTTATTCATTTTTGCCGTCAAAAGTTGCAAAATTCTAGTTAAAACTTCTACGAAGTTAGCTGAGTTCGGGCCCCGGTTGAAGCCGGGGCCTGACCACCGGGGCCGGGGCCAGGCCCCGGTGCATTCCTAATTTCTTTAGTGTCACTATTTAGACTATTTAGAAAGTTGATGCTGCTTAACATTAATGCACGAATACAAAGGTACCTATAGAACAGAGATGAGGGCAATGCACACGGCGGGGGGTCTGGGGGGCGGGGCCCCCCAGAAGTTGAAGAATTTTTTTTGCAATTCCAGAATAATCCGCAATGGAAATGTCTAAAAAGATTTTATTTGGCACCTGTTGCATCTAACGCAATACCTTGAGTAATTTTCAATATTATTGACACACATTATTCCGATATTTCATTGTCATATATAGTTAAACTAACTAAAGTATTAAAAATTAATGAAATATTTAGGAATAGCATTGAGAAAAAGGTAGTAAATATCAAACATACATTCAGTTTCGAAAACTCAGAGAACTACTGATCCCTGAAAACAGTATTAAAAGTGAGTACCGGGGGTCTGGGGGGGCGGAGCCCCCCAGAAGTTGGAGATTTTTTTGCAATTACAGATTGAGTCGCTTTACCTATGCCTATTTAACTTCTGCCTACTGTTTGAAGTTACCGCTTTGCGATAACAAAACTCTAAACTGTCCTTCTGCCTACAAATCAAAACTACAAATTTAACTTGTGCCTACAATTTGACCTTTACTACTCAGAACTGTCCTTCTGCCTACAAATGCCTACCGTAATACTTAGACCTCTTACAAACAAAAGAATAAAGATTTCTGTCAAGGTGACAAGAAAATTAGGGCATTTTCAAGAAAGAGTAGGGTAGAGTAGAGTTGAGTAGAGTAGAGTAGAGTTGCGTAGAGTAAAGCAGAGTTAAAATTAACTCTTTTCATGAAACCTTGGATCGAATTTTAACTCTGAGTATTTTAACTCTGTTTAACCTTGCTGTATATAAGAAAGCTGTTAAAAAGAAAAAAGTTTTTTAAGCGATTGTCTAGCATTTTGTACGCAAACCAGACGGTTGCCCCTTATGTGTTCTACACAAAAATATCCCGGGACCCTTTTTAGCTGCCCCGATTGCTGCTTCCTAGCTAAAGTTGCCGCTTGCCAAATTTGGGAAATAGGCAAAATCAAAGTTGCGCATACATTTTAGCTCATTTCTCTATAACGAAGAGTGATTTCATGATAATTAAAAAAGGGTGCCCAGCTATTAGATATAAACGATGTTTCTCGAAAAAATTTACTTCAGTCTGCAAAAAATTTGGAAAATTATACGAAAATACAGTAACAAATTTTTAAAAACCAAAATTAGTTTAGTTGTATTCATTAAGAAGAGAAAATGTTCAATAACATTTTGATATAAAGATGAGTTCTTAACTTCAAGTAATGGATGAGTAAGATCAGTAATGGTTCAAAGTTGATACTTCCAAACGGAATCACCACCTTAAACCATGCTCATATCTGACTATGTGTTTGAAAATTTGCCCACTTGTGTTAGTTTGTTTGATTGTTTCCTATGTATTTATTTCTCTATCTATTTCTCTATAATTTCTGTTTATTTTGGTAGTGTGCGTTGTAGTAGTAGCAGTTATTGAGTATGTAATGAGTATTGAGTTATGTAAAGGCCGGTTCACACTGACGCCTTAAAACTCAGTTTTAGGGTTTTAAGGTTTTAAGTTTTAAGCGACGGTGTTCACACTTGTCCGGGGAATTTCCTGTCATCTTAATTTTCTATGTTCTAACAGTTAGATCATAAAAAAATTTGCTTAATTTCTATGTTCTAACACATTTTTCATTAGACTTTAGCGCTTAAAGTGATTGACTTTAGAAAACAAAAGTTTAGGATTTAGAACTTAGGATTTTAAACTTTAGGAATCTTACAGTTTGTCCGGGGAATTTTTCTGTCATCTTAATTTTCTATGTTCTAATAATTAGATCATAGAGAATTTTGCTAAATTTCTATGTTCTAACACATAAATAATTAGACTTTAGCACTTAAAGTGATTGACTTTAGAAAACAAACGTTTAGGATTTAGAACTTAGGATTTTAGACTTTAGGAATCTTACAGTTGTGTCCCTAAATCCTAAATCTAAATTCTATGATTCTGAAATCTAAAGTCTAAATTTCTAATGTCTAAAGTACAAGTTCTAATTATTGTGCTTGTGGGTAGGTTTTAAAACATATAATTTTAGGCATAGACTCCTGCGATACAGACACGTGACAGAAGCTGGCCAACCACAATCAAAGCAATCATGTTTCATCCAATCAAATTTGACGTTTCGTAATAGCGTCAGGGAACAGATGTTTGCTTAAATTTAATGCTTGTTTGCCCCAAGTATTGACCATAGGTATACCAGAACCACTTCCATTAGTCCGGGGGAATATATCCTGCGAAGCGAGTAATTACCTAAAGAAGTTGACGTTCTGGTTCAGTCTGCAGTGTTCAACTTTTGCTGGCTGCAACTTCTGCCAATCTGCCTTCTACTGAAGAAGCTGCTGAATCATACCGAAGAAATAGGGGCCTCTTTACTGATCTAATTCCCTTTGGATTTGACCCCTTGAATGGCAACAACACGGACCGGCCCATATAAAATCGTCAAGAAGAGCACAGCACTTTAATTAAACTAATATCGTTTCATTCCAACAGCGCTTCTTATGGAATAGTATGAAATGAGGAGAGGACTGCATTGATTGATTAATCAGAGAAAAGCTGATATAGTAGAAAATGTGGACTCGCACCGGGTCGCACCAAAACAACCAGCGAAACTGAAGTCAGACCAGTTCAGGGAAAAGCTTTAGCATTAAAAGTCATTATAAGTATTTTCCGGGTCACCCTCTAAAGCGGGAGCGAAAACGAAAGGAAAAAATGAGGAAGCGGAAGCAAGGCTTAAAAGCGGGTGCGGACAAGGAAGGCAGGTCTAAAAGGCGAAAAAGGAACCAGGGGATGTAAATAGGAGTAGCAAGCGGAAAATAGGTCTAAAATGTGGTCTAGTCTGGTCTAGTTTGAGGATTAGAAAATGGAATACAAAAACTCATTCTAAAATACTCACTCATTCAATATTATTATTAAATTCAATTATTATTTAAATTCATTTTAATGATTTAATTTCAATAAACAAAGAATTAATTATCTAATAAATTCCTCACGGTAAATCACAAAACTGGCAAAAAGTTATACATTGCTCTGTATATCTTTACGATCAAAAATAATACAGATAATTTCGCATTGCATCCTGTATCATCAATCCAGTTTTGCTTCGTTGACAATTTTCTGTGCTGTTTTGATTACTAGTTTGCTAACCCAACAGCCCTTTCAGGGAGAAACATTAGAAATTTAGACTTTAGATTTCAGAATCATAGAATTTAGGATTTAGGATTTAGAGACACAACTGTAAGATTCCTAAAGTTTAAAATCCTAAGTTCTAAATCCTAAACTTTTGTTTTCTATGTCCGGGGACTCCTGCACAGTTCTATACTTCGGAACAAAATAGGCCAATGACACCAGTTTTCAGCAGCGCTGCTTGGTTTCTTGCACAATAATGCGTTGCATGAATGCAAAATTTGTCAGTCTATTGTCTATGCTGCATTTCCTTAAAGCGGAGAGAAACTTCTTCGTTAGCACCAGAATTTCAAGTACTGCTTTTATGGAGGAGTGAAACCTAGCCAGCAGAGATTACAGCTCTGATGTAGTTATTTATATTTCTTGGAAATTTTAGTTTCAATTACACTGTCACACTGTCTGGCTCTGACAGTTGCAATTTGAAAAATTTCAGAAAAAAGTGTGGAATACATTAAAAATATTTCTAATATAATTAAATAAAAAACTTGACTTATTAAATATTGATTGATTTGAGTATTGAATCAGAATAATTGGTTTTCAGAAAGAAACCGTATTGACTGACTTTTTCTAACTTTTAATTTTATTTAGAGGTTTTTAAATTAGATTCACTGTAAAATTAGCTTTCAAATATTAGAAAGCAGTTAACTTAATTTAATCCTAAATTTTGGATCTCTAACTATTTCTCTCCAACTCCTTTGGGGTAAATTGTTAACTGGGGTCATCTGTATTAAAATTTCAAATTTGAAAATTTCGAAAAAAATCGATGTGGAACTTATTGAATAAGGCAAGATTTTGGGATTTCCAAAAATCTGAGTTTTTAGAAAAAGTTTCCTAAAATTTCCATCTGAATTTTGTTTGAAGGAAGTATTTTTTGAAAATGTTTTCATTAATAAGATTGAGATAGAGTTGAAAGAAAGATATTTTTGATTAATTTATAACCACAAAGAAAATGATTTAAAGTCTGGAATTTTGAAATCTTCAATTTTTGAAAGAATTTAAAGTTCAACGTTTCATGAATTATTTAAGTTCATTATTATCATTATTATTATTAAGTTATTTTACAAGACATGCTTGATTAGAACATTTTAGTTATAAACTGAAAGATTGTTTTATATTTTTATTGTTGAGAGGTCAGAATCACCCAGATAACTTCTGTAGGAACTGTATTGACTTACTGTTTTTAACTTTTAATTTTATTTAAATGTTTTCAGATGAGATTTTTGGAAAAAATTTTCCATAATGTTTAAAATCTGCTAGCATTATCTTGCAAACAATGCATCTTTTAGCGCTAAGAAATTAGGCTTTAGATTATAGCGCTTAGAATTTAGGCATTATTGTTTGAAAGCTCGCCCAACTAAACAGCCAATTAGAATCCTGCTTGCAGCCAATGAAATGACAACGATGTTGTCAAACAGAATACATAGTTTACAGGAAGTTTCTGTAGAAGCCTTTCGTTTGTATTTGCTCTGGTAGGAGTAATGAAATTGCTGTTACGCTAATTAAGTAAAAGCAGATTTTGTTCCATCCAAAACCTTTCTTTCAAACTGCATAACGAGCACGTGCAGCAAATTGGATTACTTTTTTATGTTGAATTGCAGCAAATCGCAGCATCTCCTCAAAGTCTAATTAAAACTAAAATCTTTAAAATAAAATAAAAGTAGTGTCAATTGCCAGAGATTGTTATATAGTTTCAGATTGTTGTTAGATGGGGATTTCATGTTTAATTTTGAAATCAAAAATATTTTGCTATAACAGCATTTGTGCAGTTTTGGGTTGGAGTGTCAATGAACTATCTGGAAAACTGAAAATACTACATCCTGGTGAGAAAGTGCACACCAGTGAAGCGTTTTAAAATCTGTGGGCATTATTTCACGACGAAATCAAAGAAATGTAAACCCTACACCTTATCAAACCAAATATATTGGCCATCGGATTAACTTCGATCAAAACGAAAAGTTAGTTCGTTTTGAAGTCACCCATGTGGCGTCAATGGAAGTTTACTCGGGCTTTGTCACAGCTGCACAAGCAGTGCCAATAAGGAACAATGTCATTATTTATGAGAAAGTATTTTGTGAATCTGTGACAAAGTTTAGAATGTGGGATCCGGTAAATAGGTGTCAAATAGAAATCATGGTATTAACTATGGAGTGCTGACCAGATACAGACTAGTATCTCCATAGTTAGCTTATCGCATTCCATTCTTCACTTCATTCAGATTAGGAAAAGCTGTTTCGTCGGTGGGATTTAAACTAAGCAAAAAGGAAGTATATACCGCGAAACCGACTGAGTCAGGCAGGTTTATTCGCATCACTTTTTAATGATAAGTCGCTTTACTATAATTATTTTCGATAACGATCGTTGTTAATTCATTGGCTGCAAGCAGGAATCTGATTGGCTGTTTAGTTTGGCGAGCTTTCAAAACAATAATCCCTAAATTCTAAGCGCTAAAATCTAAAGCCTAACGTCTATTAGTGCTAAAAGATGCATTGTTTGCTTGATAATATTCGCAGATTTTAAACACTAAGCAATTAAGCGAAATATGTGGTCTAAAGTTTAAAGCACATTAATGTTTTGCCATTTGTGAAAGTTCCTAAGTTTTAATTAATAATTTTTATATTCACTGGTTTGGATTTAGAATTTAAGACTGCGATCGTTCCTAACTTCTAATTGTTAGTTGCTTGCATCAAGAAATTAGGATGACCCAAAAATTCCCCGGACAGTGTCTCTAAATCCTAAATCCTAAATTCTATGATTCTGAAATCTAAAGTCTAAATTTCTAATGTTTCTCCCTGAAAGGGCTGTTGGGTTAGCAAACTAGTAATCAAAACAGCACAGAAAATTGTCAACGAAGCAAAACTGGATTGATGATACAGGATGCAATGCGAAATTATCTGTATTATTTTTGATCGTAAAGATATACAGAGCAATGTATAACTTTTTGCCAGTTTTGTGATTTACCGTGAGGAATTTATTAGATAATTAATTCTTTGTTTATTGAAATTAAATCATTAAAATGAATTTAAATAATAATTGAATTTAATAATAATATTGAATGAGTGAGTATTTTAGAATGAGTTTTTGTATTCCATTTTCTAATCCTCAAACTAGACCAGACTAGACCACATTTTAGACCTATTTTCCGCTTGCTACTCCTATTTACATCCCCTGGTTCCTTTTTCGCCTTTTAGACCTGCCTTCCTTGTCCGCACCCGCTTTTAAGCCTTGCTTCCGCTTCCTCATTTTTTTCCTTTCGTTTTCGCTCCCGCTTTAGAGGGTGACCCGGAAAATACTTATAATGACTTTTAATGCTAAAGCTTTTCCCTGAACTGGTCTGACTTCAGTTTCGCTGGTTGTTTTGGTGCGACCCGGTGCGAGTCCACATTTTCTACTATATCAGCTTTTCTCTGATTAATCAATCAATGCAGTCCTCTCCTCATTTCATACTATTCCATAAGAAGCGCTGTTGGAATGAAACGATATTAGTTTAATTAAAGTGCTGTGCTCTTCTTGACGATTTTATATGGGCCGGTCCGTGTTGTTGCCATTCAAGGGGTCAAATCCAAAGGGAATTAGATCAGTAAAGAGGCCCCTATTTCTTCGGTATGATTCAGCAGCTTCTTCAGTAGAAGGCAGATTGGCAGAAGTTGCAGCCAGCAAAAGTTGAACACTGCAGACTGAACCAGAACGTCAACTTCTTTAGGTAATTACTCGCTTCGCAGGATATATTCCCCCGGACTAATGGAAGTGGTCCTGGTATACCTATGGTCAATACTTGGGGCAAACAAGCATTAAATTTAAGCAAACATCTGTTCCCTGACGCTATTACGAAACGTCAAATTTGATTGGATGAAACATGATTGCTTTGATTGTGGTTGGCCAGCTTCTGTCACGTGTCTGTATCGCAGGAGTCTATGCCTAAAATTATATGTTTTAAAACCTACCCACAAGCACAATAATTAGAACTTGTACTTTAGACATTAGAAATTTAGACTTTAGATTTCAGAATCATAGAATTTAGATTTAGGATTTAGGGACACAACTGTAAGATTCCTAAAGTCTAAAATCCTAAGTTCTAACTCCTAAACGTTTGTTTTCTAAAGTCAATCACTTTAAGTGCTAAAGTCTAATTATTTATGTGTTAGAACATAGAAATTTAGCAAAATTCTCTATGATCTAATTATTAGAACATAGAAAATTAAGATGACAGAAAAATTCCCCGGACAGTGTCGCTAACTCCTAAATCCTAAATTCTATGATTCTGAAATCTAAAGTCTAAATTTCTAATGTTTCTCCTTGAAAGGGCTGTTGGGTTAGCAAACTAGTAATCAAAACAGCACAGAAAATTGTCAACGAAGCAAAACTGGATTGATGATACAGGATGCAATGCGAAATTATCTGTATTATTTTTGATCGTAAAGATACAGAGCAATGTATAACTTTTTGCCAGTTTTGTGATTTTACCGTGAGGAATTTATTAGATAATTAATTCTTTGTTTATTGAAATTATATCATTAAAATGAATTTAAATAATAATTGAATTTAATAATAATATTGAATGAGTGAGTATTTTAGAATGAGTTTTTGTATTCCATTTTCTAATCCTCAAACTAGACCCGACTAGACCACATTTTAGACATATTTTCCGCTTGCTACTCCTATTTACATCCCCTGGTTCCTTTTTTGCCTTTTAGACCTGCCTTCCTTGTCCGCATCCGCTTTTAAGCCTTGCTTCCGCTTCCTCATTTTTTCCTTTCGTTTTCGCTCCCGCTTTAGAGGGTGACCCGGAAAATACTTATAATGACTTTTAAAGCTAAAGCTTTTCCCTGAACTGGTCTGACTTCAGTTTCGCTGGTTGTTTTGGTGCGATTCGGTGCGAGTCCACATTTTCTACTATATCAGCTTTTCTCTGATTAATCAATCAATGCAGTCCTCTCCTCATTTCATACTATTCCATAAGAAGCGCTGTTGGAATGAAACGATATTAGTTTAATTAAAGTGCTGTGCTCTTCTTGACGATTTTATATGGGCCGGTCCGTGTTGTTGCCATTCAAGGGGTCAAATCCAAAGGGAATTAGATCAGTAAAGAGGCCCCTAAATTCTATGATTCTAGAATCTAAAGTCTAAGTTTCTAATGTTTGTCCCTGAAAGGGTTGTTGGGTTAGCAAACTAGTAATCAAAACAGCACAGAAAATTGTCAAAGAAGCAAAACTGGGTTGATGATAGTGATGGTACGGGAATGCAATGCGAAATTGTCTATATTATTTTTGATCGTAAAGATCAGAGCAAGCAATGTATAACTTTCTGCCAGTGTTGTGATTTACCGTGATAAATTTATTAGATAATTAATTCTTTGTTAATTAAAATTAAATTATTAAAATGAATTGAAATAATAATTGAATTTAATAATAATATTGAATGAGTGGGTCGATTCACAAAAAGTACTTAAACGGCTTAACTTAAACGAAGTGGTTTTTGTGAAACCAATTTCTACTTAAACTACTTAAGGTGGTGATTCCTTTTGGTCACATATTTTTGGTTGGAGGCATAAATGAAGATGAAATTTGACGAAACTTTCCGAAATAAGTTGCTTTAGCGTTCTAACACCCTCCGCGCAAGCCCGATTCAAAAATTCGAGATTTTCGGTCAGGGCGGTTTTTTCTAATTTCTGAAAGTTTGACAGCAGCTACACAGTTATGAATATATTCATTCGAAAGATCTCATTGAGCTTCATATTTTTGCTTTTTAAAGTAACTTTCTATCTTTTCACTACCGTGAGATATAGCCGATTTTCTTGTTTTGGCGTCGAAAACTTGTCATTTTTGCAGAAATCAAATAATCCAACATTTGAACTACGCAAGCCGTAAAATCAAACTAAGGGCGTCGATATGAAGGTCTCACAGGGACAAATTATCCGATGCATGGCCGTCTTTCAACTGCTATCCTGTAGGCTGCTATCATAAAAAATGTAGTTTTTGCAAAAACACGACCAATTTTTTTCCAAAGATTGTGGAGCATTCACCATGCAAGCTGGAGGGCTGCTACTTACCTTAATAGGTTCTGCACAAATATACCCAGGGACGATTTTTTAGTTGCCCCGATTGCTGCTTTCTAGCTAAAGTAATCGCTTGACAAATTTAGAAAAAGTAGGCAAAATACAGGTTACGCACACATTTCAGCTTATTTCTCTACAAAGAAGAGCGATTTCACAATAAATAAAAAATCGTCCCCAGCTATTTGATGGAGTTATCGAATGATATAACCGATGTCTCGCGAAAAAATTTACTTGAGTCTGCAAAAATTCTGGAAAATTATACTTCTTCTAAAATGTGTTAAAAATAGTTTTGAAAAGCAACATTAGTTTCATGGCATGCATTAAAAAGAGAAAATGTCAAGCTACATTTTGATATAAAAATGGCTTCTTAACTCCAAGTAATGAATGAGTAATAAAGGTGCAAACTTTATGTGACCAAAGGGAATCACCACCTTAAACGACTTAAACGACTTAACTTAAGTCGTTTAAGTAGACCCCCTTTCACAAAAAACGAGCTACTTAAACTTTAAGTAAAGTGCCGTTTCACAAATACAGGTCTACTTAAACTTTCAGCGACTTAAACTTTAAGCCGTTTAAGTAGAACTGCTTTCATAAAAACTACTTAGTTTAAGTAGTTTAAGTAGACCGCTTAAATGCAGTTCAAAATCAGTCATTTTTAAGCCCCGTAGATTTACGGAGCTTAAACGACTTAAACGAAGAAGTGTCCATTTTAAAAGCTTCATAACTTACGCAATTGTGGGAGTTGTAAAGCCCTTTTTACATCGTTCGAAAGCTCTCCATGAGTACGTTAATACTACAATATTGTTGCAAGCGTAACTGTTTTTTATAATCCGTTAGTACTGCAAAAACTAAATTTTTTGTCTAATTTTAGCTTGTATCAGCTTCTAAATGAAAAAGAAGCCTTCTAAATGAACAAAGCAAAACTTGATTTGCTTAAACATGTTGTCCCAATTGAGAACCGATTGTTTTTACACAATTAACAAGCTGACTTGCATAAGAAGGTTTTGAGTCAATGGCAACACTTTAGCGCTTTCTCTTGCTCTAGCAAACAACAATTTTACAATGTACTAGCAATTTTTTGGCATTTATAAGAAACTATTACATATGGTTGCTTATCATGGTGATTCCTTTTGGCGACATCAACTTTGAATCAGTAGTATTCACTTAATTCTGGGAGCGAAGAAGCCATCTTGCATCAAATGTGGCTGAACATTTTTTAACTATACAATGAATTTAATATTAACATTAATACTAATTAATTTGGTTGTCTATATTTAAACTAACGATTTTTAGATTTTACGAGATTTTCTACCCGCTAAAGTAATTTTTTGCCGAGCCCTCTTTTACATCATTCGATACCTCAGTCCAATAGCTGGGGTCCCTTTCTTAGTTATTATGAAGTAGCATCTTGTAATGGAGAAATTGGCAAAATGTATGGGTAACCTGGATTTTGTCTACACTTTTTGTAACTTTGACAAGCTATCGCTTTAGCCAAAAAGCGGCTGCGAGAGCAGCCCTAATAGATAATTTTATTTCCGCAAGTCTCGGGTTTTTGCTGCCATAATACGAATAGTTTATGTAAAGGCGTGTCTGCTCACTGATTGGCCCACTTAAGCCTACCAAAGACTTACTTTTGGTAATTTATTAGCAATTTTATTAGTTGAATCAACATAATTATAGTTAAATACACTGCACAAAGGAAACAGCAATTTAAATGCTGGTCCGTATCTTTTAAAGCACATTTGCTGTTGAAGTTTAGTCAAATTTGCTATATCATTGTCGAAAACAAAAAAAATTGGGTTTTGAGAAATTAGCTTTAATTCGCCAGAACTTAAGAACGTGAAGAAACTCTGACAAAATTAACAGTTTTCTCAAAATATTGAGCTTGTTTGCTCGTCAAACAATTTCAAAAAAGATAGCCCTCAGGAAGAGGTTTCTTTCGAAGCTGGAACTGGTCGCTTTTCTTTAGATTTCCTGCACTTGGAGAAATCCATGTTCAATATTGTTTTCGTGCAACCGTATGTCCAAATAGAATTGTTGAACTAAGACAGCTGTACTCTACGTAGTTGTAATAAGCATATTCCAAGCTTTAAAGTGATATCAAAATTATCACTGAACTCCAAGAATTGAATAATATGCAGTTTTTCAAACTTTATGATAATACCGGACCAGCACCTTTAAACTACCATTTTGATGTTATTGTAACATTCGTTTCATTAAAAGTCGGCTTAAACGACTTAACTTAAACGGCTTAACTTAACATCTTAGAAATTCGTTTCATAAATAAATGACTTAAACTACTTAAACTACTTAAATTAAGTCGTTTAAGTTAAGTCGTTTAAGCCACTAAGCCGTTTAAGTATTTTAAGTAGTTTAAGCCGTTTATTTATGAAACGAATATTTTAAGTAGTTTAAGTAGTTTAGGTTAAGTCGTTTAAGTTAAGTAGTTTAAGTTTTTTGTGAAACGACCCAGTGAGTATTTTAGAATGAGTTCTTGTATTATCATTTTCTGTTATCATGTTATCATTTTCTAATCCTCAAACTAGACCAGACTAGATCACATTTTAGACCTATTTTTCGCTTGCTGCTCCTATTTCCATCCCCTGGTTACTTTTTCGCCTTTTAGACCTCCTTTCCTTGCCCGCACCAGCTTTTAAGGCTTGCTTCCGCTTCCTCATTTTTTCTCCTTTCGTTTTCGGTCCCGCTTTAGAGGGTGACCCGGAAAATACTTATAATGACTTTTAAAGCTAAAGCTTTTCCCTAAACTGGTCTGACTTCAGTTTCCCTGGTTGTTTTGGTGCGACTCGGTGCGAGTCCGCTTTTTCTACTATATCAGCTTTTCCCTGATTAACCAATCAATACAGTCCTCATTTCATACTATTTCCTAAGGAGCGCTGTTGGAATGAAACGATATTAGCTTAATCAAGAGTTAATAATAGCAAGAGTACGACACCGTACCCTTGCTAGTGTAATTGGCCTGTCATATGCTCGGAACATTAAGGCCGAAATCTCGGGGGGGGGTCACGGTTAACACAGTTAACCATGTTAGAGGACGCAGTGTTTTATTTTCCCACCACTTATTCCCCCCAGGCTAATGGAAGTGGTCCTGGTACACCTATGGTCAATACTAAGCACTAAATTTAAGCAAACATCTGATCTCTGACTCTATTACGAAAAGTGAAATTTGATTGGCTGAAACATGACTGCTTTGATTATGGTTGGCCTGCTTTAGTCACATGCCTATGTTGCAGGATTCTATGCCTAAACTTCTATGTTTTAAAACCTAAACACAAGCATAAAGATTAGAACTTATATCTTAAACATAAGAAATTTAGACTTTCAGAATTATAGAATTATAGAATTTAGGATTTAGAATTTAGAGACACAACTGTAAGATTCCTAAAGTCTAAAATCCTAAGTTCTAAATCCTAAACGTTTGTTTTCTAAAGTCAATCACTTTAAGCTCTAAAGTCTAATGATTTATGTGTTAGAACATAGAAATTAAGCAATATTTTTTAAGATCTAACTGTTAGAACATAGAAAATTAAGATGACAGGAAATTCCCCGGACAAACTGTAAGATTCCTAAAGTCTAAAATCCTAAGTTCTAAATCCTAAACGTTTGTTTTCTAAAGTCAATCACTTTAAGTGCTAAAGTCTAATTATTTATGTGTTAGAACATAGAAATTTAGCAAAATTCTCTATGATGAGTTTAAGTTTTTAGTTTTAAGTTTTAAGAGCTCCTTAAAACTTAAAACTGGACTTGAAAATTGTTCAAGTCTTAAAACTAGTTTTAAGGATTTTAGTGCAGAACATAGCGTTTTGATTGACAGCTAGAGCAATCCTACCCTGTTAAAACTTAAAACTGGCAATCCAGTGATAATCAATCCTTGCTAAAACTAAATTTCTTAAAACTAAAAACGTTAAAACTTAAAACCTTAAAACTTAAAACTTCGGCAGGGTGAACCAGGCTTAAGCAGTGTAGCAGTTATTAGCTTGTTGATTAAATTGTTGACGATGGGACATAATTTTATATGTCACAGACAGGATTACGGTATTTGTAGGCAAAAGGACAGTTTTAACTTTTTCCAGACTAATATGTAGGCATAAGTACAGTCTTGAGTTTTGGAGGATTAGTGTAGGCATAAGTACAGTTTTGAGTTTTGTCACGGTGTAGGTAGACGTTAAATAGGCATAAGTACAGGACACGATTGAATCCGTAATGGAAATGTTTAAAAAAATTAATTTAGCGTCTGTAGCATCTAACGCATTTTGTGCATAAGTTTCGATTGTATTGGCACACATTCCGATGTTTCAATGTTATAGATAAACTAATTACGGTATTAAAAATTAATGAAATCGTTATTAAATTAATATCACTAAGAAGAAAGGTAGTAAATATTAAAACACAAAGTCCATTTTCAAAACTCTGAGAATTACTGATTCCTCGTGTAATGTGGGTGATAGCGACTGCGCTATCACCCCCCTTTCCAATATTTACATTTCGCCTTTTTCCATTTTTCTCCCAAAATTCCCAAAAGGTCTCTAAAAATTCCCCCTTAAGTAACTGTTGTAATTTTTATGTTCTGTCTGCAAAGACAGATCATGCACGTCAGCAGACGCTGACAAAAACTGGTTTTTTCCAGTTTGTCTCCTTTCAATGCTGACTCAGACTTATTATAGTCAGTTGGGAGTTTTGTCAATCTACGGAGCGGTCGGGTTTCTGAGTCGGGGGCCCCACCCTTTCGTAAATCCACACCTAAAACGTAAGTGTTTTTGTTTCCATTTTTCTTTGAAAATTTGTAATGTTAAGGCCAAAATTAAATCGAAAATAACGAGAAAATTTAGCTTGTTATGGATTGCCTTTATTCCGGAACTTGTCGACGGTTATAACGGTAATGAAATGTGAATTGTGAGTCAATAATAATTGTATTGAACGTCCAAGCAGTTGTATATGATTTTACATGTTTGGTACCGGAGTTGCTAATTACCCCAAAAAGGTTTCGCCGATCTTAACAAAGGGACATAGGTTAGGACACTAGATAGTTTGTAAAGCTAGAATCACGTACAGAACACGCGATTAAAACAGTCATGTATTCTGAGGAGGAGGAAATAATAGAAAAGAAACTTCAGATTTTGGGTAAGTTTCACGTTTCTGTGTCCAGGAAACACGTTAAATTGGAAGATGGATGCAATATAGCACTATTAGCCAAGTAGGCATCTATAATGACTGTAATAAGTAGTAATCAGTAGTTATCAGGCTTAATTAGTCTTAATTATGCAATAAGTAAACAAACAGGAAGATTTTTTAAGCAAAGTACAACTTGGGCTCATCTGAAAGACAATTCACTCCCCATTCCAAAAACCCAATTCCGGCGTTTTAACTCCCAATATTAAGAAAGTTATAACCTAAAATGTTTTTGTGAGATTACCTAAGTAGTTCGTAATCTTTACGTTAAGTCATTGTGACTTAACTTACGTAGTTCACATGTCCTTGCATTCATTCTTTTCCTCCCTCATTCAGCTGTTTCTTCACGCTGGCCAAGTCCCAGCAGAGAATTGTCCTACAGAAAGGAGTTAGTATACACCTTTTAGTATTTACTTAGGTTTGGAGGGGGCCTACCTCTCTCCCAGATTAATAAAATAAACGAAAATAACTTGTATTAGGTAACTAGGTACCTAGATTAACATTATGTAGATTTTAATTATTAACCAATTACGTAAACTGTTGTGTGCACTCATTTTTGGTCATAGTTACCCTCCAAGTCCAGTTTGCTCTAGTCCAGTCCAATAGTACCAAGTTCTAGTACTGAGGGAACAATTGCCACCCAGATTAACGAGGCGCGTCCTTTGTTCTCGGCCAAAAGTTAAGGCCAAAAACGAGAGAAAGGGGCTTGGAAAGAAGATGTTAACCAAAAGTAACACATTAAGTTTTTACTAAAGTTTGTGCCGAAATTGGCACTTAAAAGTTAGTTTTCCATAAAAGGCCGAAAAAGGCCTTCCTTTCGTTCAGTTTCGCGTTGTATTTTCTAAAACTTTAATTTCTAAGTCAGAAATTACCCCTTTGGTTACCTTTACGTGTTAACCAAAGTTCTGCTAAAATTCAGGAAAACTCAGCTTGGGAAATTCATCAAAAATAAGACCAGTTGGAGGGTCATAAATTCTTTTCCTCATTAATCTCGCCTTCAGCTGACCCTAATTTATGACCCTCTGAGTTGGGCTAATGCTTTAAGATGGAAAGTTTATACAATCTCTGGAAGTCTTCCTCCAGTTCAAAGAGGTTCCGCCAAAAGGTCAAAGGGTCAGTGAGCTGTCAAAGCCTTGTCAGCTCACTGGAAAATTTTAAATCCTAGCCAGTGTTCGCTTGAGTCTTAGCCGAGGACGGCTGTGTTTCCCCCCCATCTCTCAGTATACTTCCCGTGGTGCCAGCGATTTGGCCGGGAATAAAAGTATACTTTTCCCCAATACTAGACACGAGTTAGGGCCCTCCTCTGACCCACACTGGTCAGAGGAGATGATCTGAGTAAACACAGCGAACACCACACGTTGAGGGCCAAATGAGCGTATTATGCTCTGCCAGAAATCACACGAGGAACGCATTTTCTAGGGACTTTTCAGGAGGCCTTTGGCCTAATTTTTCTCTTTTTCATTCGGCCTTTAGGCCACAATTTTAACTAGTAAATGTCAGCCAAGCCACGGCCTAATTGGCCTTCAATTTTAGTAGGGGCCTTATGCCCGATTTTTTACCTTTTTATTTTGTCGGGGTTTTGCAGAAGAACGGGGATTCTGAGTGGGGACCCACCCTTGAGCTTAGTTAGGAGGTCCCTTAATCCTGACCTCAAGTTGTACCTAAGATAATTGGGAAACTGTCCTCCCCACAGCCGGCAATTAGGAATTGCCGGCCATACTCTTTAAGAAAGGCACTACAGAATCAAAAATATTGTCCAGTATTTGTCTTCTTTTTCAGCGTAGGTCGGCATTAAAATTGTTAGGTTTCTAAAAATACGAAAGAATACGTTCAACTATTAATTATCAAGTATTTCTGAGGAAATTACCGGCTTCCCTATTAATATTAAGGAAAGCTGTCCTTAGCAAACTGTTCCTGTAATAATAATAGCGTGCAATTGTTACTCACTCGTGGCCTTACAAAATCTCGCCTTAAAAATTACCTTTATCAAAAGTTTACAAACTTCCCACTCAAATTATCAAGTTCGAAGTAAAATTTAATCTTACAAGTTATAAGTTCTGTTTGATTCAAAATTTGGCTCAGATATTAAATGATGTGCACACAACTAGGTAGCTAGCAGAAATTATTAGGATAGTGACCAAGTATAGTATGTACGAATGGGTGAATGGTAGTGATTGGAAGTGTGGATGTGCTGAAATTCATGTAACAGGGGTTTTAGCAAACCTCAGCAAGAAATGGTCATCTTTTAAGGGTGATTGAAACCACAGTATCGTGTGTATGAGGTTACCAAGTTCACCGTGAATAATTGGCAGGTGTGCGTGCGTGTGTGTGAGAGTGTGCGTGTATGCGTGTTCAGTTCTAACAAATAGCTAAATAGTTAGTCACTAATTAGGATACATAGCGTGTGTTGGAGGACCCAATTGCCTGTGTAGGTGTCTCGCTTTTGAGAACAGGCAAGTTGCATAAAGGTCCAAAATCGCAATATCCGGAAGAAAAATCTACACAGTATGAGTGTTACCAAGTAGTCAGTTATGGTTGACTTTAGTTAAGTACTTAGAGATAGTCATGAGTTAGACGGACCCAACCCCCTATTCCCCCTGTGATAGCATTGTCTGCATCGTGGGACGTCAGCGGGGACCAACGTTGCCCCGCTGACAAGAATGTGATACATTATTCTGTTGAAGCTTGAAGTTCTCTCAAATTACTCAAGTCTGGCAAACCAGTTGCACTTAGTGCGAAATGTTCAAATTTCTGATCAACTCTAGAAGGCAAAATATGGCCCTAATTATGAAATTGTCAAGAAAGTTGTCCTCAGACTCTTGCTCAGTCAAGAACAGCAGTCAGGGGTATCGGCTTGAAATTGAGATACCGCATGGACAGCCGTGCGAAACAAACTTGTACTGACAGAAATACCAACTTGTACAGCACATATTATCTGTGAGGTCGTTCGTTACGCCTCACCCAGCAGTTCAGAAAATGAAGACAATCGAATCGTGGCATTAATTAAATGTTTGTTGTACCAGTTTGGAATCAGGGTACAATAAAACTAGCTGTATTAGACAGATTCGTGATGTATACACTGATGATGAGGATTGTTACGCATCATCTGGAAACTTGACAACAGGGCTACCAAACCGCTGTGATCATAAAATATAGTCAAGTAATCTTAACTTAAATCTACAGGTGAACAGTTTCTTAACCTGCATGAGGTGCAGGGTTAAATCAGTGTTGGCTTTAAACTCTATGTCATC
The DNA here is from genome assembly GCA_030248195.1 of Trissonchulus latispiculum. NCBI lineage: Eukaryota > Metazoa > Nematoda > Enoplea > Enoplida > Ironidae > Trissonchulus > Trissonchulus latispiculum. The sequence continues at coordinate 28,761 of JASAND010004629.1, forward strand.
ACTCAGATCCTTGGTTGCGCCCGTTTGCGCAGTCTAGCAAAAAACGCAGTTGCAGTAATACAGAGTGAAATTATCATGCAATTCAAGGATATGCAAACATCAGTCAGCTTTCGCCAATTAACTATTCAGACTAACCTCTAAACTGTATGGTAATATATATATATATATATATATATATATATATATATATATATATATATATATATATACTAGATTTTATACGCTCATCAGCAAAAGTCTTGCACTAAACTACAGTCCATTATTATGCAGTTTCGTTTGCAACAACCGGATCCTTGCTTTGGTAGCCTTGGCAAACTGTACATTTGAAGAATCAGCAGCAGTTAAATTATCTAGACTAAGAAAATCTATTGAGTCTTTCTTAAATGGCAGTGTGCATTTCTACAGAAGATAAATCAAGTTGCAAACAAGTTCCGCCAGTATGGTGGGAAATCGTCAGATTTCCCACCCTCTAGAAACTGTTTCGGCCAGAAGTAGTCATTTTTAACCTCTCGCCATGACCAGTTAAACAAATCATAAAATGTAAAGTAGCCTGAAAACAAAGCAAAAAAGGCTAAGTTCGAGTCGGAATTCGAACCCGGGTTATTCAGGCCAAAGTCTGATGCTCTAACCACTGAGCGCCTCGAACTTAAAATCGAACTGGTTCAAGTAGCTTATGTGCTGAAGCCTGTGCAACCACTGTGTACGTGAAAAGAACAAAGTACACCGCATGTACAAATTACGCATATGTAGGCTTAAACTTTAAGCACGATTTTCTCACTTTCTACTGAACAGTTTGAGCTATTTTCAAAAGGAAAATGTCCAGTTTCTCACGCTCTACAAAATGATGTAATTTCTGCACTAAATAGTTGAATATTAGTTAGTAAACGCAACCAAGTTAACGTTAACACAGGAAGTGTTAAGCCTGCGCAATTGTGCAAATTGCGCACTGTTCTGTAAAACTTCAATTAACTATCTCTCATTAAATATTGAACATTTTTGGTGCTGTAAGCGCAAAAAATGTTCAGTTTCTCGAGCTCTGTTGTTGCCAGGACCGGATCGAGTAGCGGTTCGGGACGTCCCCTATGGGCTTTAGATAGGTAGGAGTTTAGATGTAGAAGTAGTTCGGTAGGTCGGTAGGTCGGTAAGTAGGGACTGCGTAGAATGGCTGCTGAGACAGTGAGTGAGTGAGTTTTTGCATTTTACATTAAAACAAGTTAAATTAGTTCGTGCAAAAAACTCACTTTTAAGAACTATTAGCCAATTTTAATGCATAGTCTAGGTTAGTTTAGTTCAAATAAGTACACTAGAAGTTGGTTCAGTCTGTTTATTAGGTAGTAATTGAAGAGTTCAGTCTAGCCAGTACGTAAGCAATATTAATCAACATTATTAATTAGGTAGGTAGTTATTAGTCAATCATTAACAAACCTGTAAAATAACCATCTTCCAACCTTAAAAAAAAATGTTCTTCAGTTCCTAGTTTCGAGCGTATTCAGTGTTTTCAGCTAGCCACGGGAAATAACTCTATTTCCCGTGGCAAATTAGTGAAATTTGGCCCAAAATCAGGCCGTAACCGGAACCATGTCAGAACGTCCCGTCAGGTCGGAAGACCTCATCAAGTTCAGTCAAAGCTAACCGTTTTCAACCTAAAAATGGCCTAAGGGTCAAACGCGTGCAAGCAAAACGGTCAATTTTGTCTAAATACGGCAAAGTCAAAGAGTACTTAACTTTCGTACAGATTGCAAGCCTCAAATCGGCCCAAAATGCTCATTTTGGGCCCAGCTAGCCACACGAGTGAGTAATGGTTGCTGGGTTCGATTCCCGCACCGTAACTGTTTACTAATGGGTTTTAACCCATTTGATTCAGGTGCGCGGACAGTCGCTGATCAGGATTCGGAGTCGTGCTCTATCCAGTTTGGAGCAGTCAGTGGAAGCGTTCAGTCCAGTCAAGGAATCCGTAGTCAGATCCATTGTGTGCTTATCTAAGATTGTTGGATCCGGAAGTGATCCCAGGACGTGAACCTTGTCAGTCGCCGATTTGTGGAACCTATCGCTTTAGGTACATTGTGGAGTTAGAACACAGCTAAGGTCAAGAACAGAGACGACTTCGCGAGCACCTGATTTCAAGTTGGGAAACCAAAACCGTTCAGAAAGTATTGTAAACTTATCTCTCGAACTTTTGTCTAAAATGGCCAGTTTCACCCTATTCATCGTCACCGGTTCCGGAGCTACGCTCCCTTCGTCTCTGGCTTGAGTTTAGCAGTCAGCCAGAGCCAGCTAGTCTGAAGACAGAAGAAGCCATCAGCGCCATTGAACTTTGTCGTTGTAGTTGTTTAAATTTTATTAATCAGGAATAAGTAAGGCAGAACCAGGTGACTCCCCATTTTCTCTATTTCCTCAAAAAGCCAGTTCCGTACAGTAACCCTGTCTAGGTGTTGGAGCGGACCTTCGGGAAAGCAGTGTCCAACGATTCGGGGACTCACCCATAGACCGACCCCAGGTTTATTTCAGTTAATAATTGTTTGTTTGTAGTTTGCTGTTTTGTAGTTTGATGACCCGTTTGTAAGGACGGATAAAGAGTCGCACAGCACAAGCATATAGGCGCACGAGAAAGCATATAGGTACTTGCCTAGTAGAGTGTTGGAGACAGTGTAATAGTTAGTATAATAAAGACAGAGTGTGATAAAAGGAAGAAGAAGAAGTACCACTGAACCTTGTCCCTAACTAAACCTATAACTTGGCTAATATTATCCTAAATTAGGATAATATTAATAATAACCTAAAAGACGGTAACTGGCAACTCTGGTACAGTAAATTGTATACTGTACTGATCTGTAACTATATCTGTTTTGCACAGTTTGTAACGACCCCTGTTATTAACGCATATTGTGTTTGTATCTGTTTTGCACAGTTTGTAACGACCCCTGTTATTAACACATATTGTGTTGTCAAATTGTCATAGTGCTTACAAGAGTGTACCCATCATACCTGTACAAGTTGTAATAAATAATTGGTGTGTCAAGACCTAGAGTCTCAGAGTTTAACAGAGAGGCGCGATTGTCTCTGAAAGTCAGGCGCGTTAGCCAAAGGATCGGATCAGGACCACTCAAAGGTAAGTTCTGGTCAGGAAGCAGAAGACTCATCGTCAATCCAGCGATCAAATCCAAGCAAGCGCTGACCCCTCTTGCTGATCAGCTGGAATCCAGTGCAACAAACGAACTCACGAAGAAGACCCCTACAAAGGTTGGCTGCAGGGAATCTCTGATTTTGGAACACCACCTTTCGGAGATCCGGTGCCTAAGTCTACTTTCCTAAGTGGACGTGCTGACCTTCCGTGTAATCAAGTGCAGAGCGGTTTCTGTCACTAGACCGGAGAGCAGAGCGTTTTCTGACTCCGGAGCCTAGCAACTTCATTACAAATTTCTTTTAACTTACCTTTTCTGATCCCCTTTATTACTTCTAACCCCTGTAAAGTCCTTTTGATTCTAATTCCTAACTCACACCCCCTCCCTTACTCCCTTTTTACGGGGTTGCCTCCGTTCCCCCCGGGTCTACGTTTGCTAGCTATCACCCCCTCCCCACTTGTGCTGTATTCCTCTTTTGTCCCCCATTGTTGTTGGTTCCCTTCCCCATCTGTTTATTTCCCCCATTGTGTATTGCATTTGTGACGGTGTTGCGGGTAGCCCGCTGTGTTCCACTGTCCCCTCCGGGTAGCCCGGAAGGTCTGTTTGTTCTGTCCTTGCCCTGTCTGTCCCAAGTAAAGTAGCCAGTTGCCTTTTGTTTATTTAATTAATTTATCCTATTAATATTTAACTAATTTATTCTTATTTAATAGCTAGGTAGAGCTCTGGGAATAGCCCGGAGTTGGTTCAGAACTGAGCTTGAATTTCGTGTGTGCCCTCCCCTTTTGTCTGGCGCCCCGTTGGCGTCCCCCAAAATTTGTCTGTTCCCCTTGGCGAGGCAAGTCGGTGGAAAAAGAGCCGCCTGGACTAAAGATCTCCACCCGCAGTCGCTGGTCAGCGTTCTTGCGCACAGTCCCCGTGTAAAATTTGGGGCGTGAGCTTAGCGGTTAAATTCCCTAGCTCCCCCATATTTTACACTCGAAAGGTCAGTGTAAAAGGGGGGTCTGAGGGGCGGAGCCCCCCAGAAGTTAGAGATTTTTTTGCAATTAGGAATAAATCCATAATAAAAATGTTGAAAAGAATTAAGGGGGGTCCATCATGAAAAATTTTTAGGCGACGGATTTCACTCGTTTTCACACATAAGTTAGCCACATATGTCGTGCATATCAAGTTTAAATTTTGAGTTGTTTTGTTCAGTTCTCCGTAAGTTACGAGCCATCAATTGTGTGCAATTTGAATATGAGCGAGCACAACGGTGCTGCAGCCAACTGAGGCAAATTTTCGCAAATCAACTTCAATGTTTTTAGCTTTGTTTTGTTATACACCTTTACAAACTAATAAGAAAAGCATTTTCGTACAGTTTCCAGCCAGATGGGCTTGACCAGAAGCTTCTCTAAAGAATTTCTCGGAGAAACATGGCCCTTGTTCCTTCCTGATGTAATGAAACATTTAACAGCGGTTAACTTAAAATAGAAGCATTTCCGGCACATAGTTCTATGAGAAGAATTCATCCCTGCAATGAGAGCTTTCGATTGATGTATAATATGCCATATATATTTTGAAAAATTTTAAAAATCGCTGTTTTGTGAAATTCGGGATTTGAGGGTCCCGTTTGGCAAGCTGAGAAGTACTGGACGCAGCTATCAGCATAATTCATGCTGCAAATACAACCGAAGACATGAATACACAAGTTGGAATAGAAAATAGGCAGTTTAGGACCATACTGTTGTCGAAATTTAGCCAAGTTTTCGAAAAAACCGAAATTTTAAAAATTTTGCTAAAAATGCCCATTTTTGCGCCAAAAAGATCTCGAAACTGGAAAAACATACAATGGAACCATTGGTATCAGTGGAACCGCCAATTCAAGTACTACGGAACCCTGGAGTTAGAATTTTTATTTAGGCCTCTGAATTAGAGTAATTTTCAATTCTTTCCGAAGACCCCACTTTTCAGCTGCGAAAAACGTTGAATTTTGACGATTTTCCAATGTTTTCGATAAATAAAAATTTTTAAAAATTTTAGGGTCCTAAATCAAAATTCTACTTCCAGCGTACCGCAGTTTATGATTATAGCTACATTATAAATATAAAATTATGCAGGATTACAACTGTTCGTCGAGAGATCTTTTTGGCGCAAGAATAAAATCACCACTTTTTTTGTTTCCTATGTTTAACACATGCGGACCTCGACGTTGAGGTGAAATAACTCAACAACCGTAAGAGATACGAGTTTAATTTGAAAACTCGTTAAAATATCCCACTCAAAGATCATAATATGTGAAAATGAGCGAAATCGGAGATGGTCGAAAAATTGACCAAAAATGGACCCCCCCTTAATTTGGTATCTATCTGTTACATTTAACTAAAGCATCTAATGCTATTTCATTCTTAAGGGGGGGGGTCCATCGTGAAAAATTTTTAGACCACGGATTTCGCTCATTTTCACACATAATCTAGCCATATATGTCGTACATTTCAAGTTTAAATTTTGAGTTGTTTCGTTCAGTTCTCCGTAAGTTATGAGCCATTCATTGAGTACAATTTGAATATCAGCGAAAATGAGGACGCTGCAGGCAACTGAAGCAAGTTTGCGCAAATCAACTGCATATATTTAACTTATTTTGTTATGCACATTTAAAAACAATTAATAAAAACATTTTCGAACAGATTCAAGCCAGATAAGCATGATTAGAAGCTTCCTTAAATGATTTTCCGATGAAACAAGGCCCCTGTTCCCCCCCCCCCCCCCCCGATGTAATGAAATATTTAAGAGCGCTTAACTTAAAATAGACGCATTTCCGAGCCATAGTTCTATGAGAAGAATTCATCCCTGCACTAAGAGCTTTCGATTGATATATAATATGCCATATTTTGAAAATTTTGAAAAATCGCTGTTTTGTGAATTTCGGGGTCTGAGGTTCCCCATTGGCGCACTGAGAAGTACTGGACTCAGCTGTCGGCATAATTCATGCAACAAATTAATTCTAAGGCATGAATAAATATGCTGAAATGCAAAAAATGCAATTTCGCAATATAGCTTGGTCGTAAAATGCCTATCTTTCGAAAAAACAGAAATTTTCGCAATTTTGCAGCAAAAACTAATTTCTGCGCCAAAAAAATCTCGACACTGGCAAAAGATTCGAAGTAACATTGGGTATCGTTCGAAAGCTTTATACATATACTGTGTCACTGTGGAATTAGAATTTTTAGTTAGGACTTCTATTTTTTATAATATGCAGTCAACCTTAGTGACTCCCATTTTTGGTCAGCAAAAACGACAGATTTTAGCGATTTTCGGAAGTTTGCTAACTTCAAAAATTCATTAAAATTTTTTGAAGGCCTAATTCAAATTTCTAATTCCACAGTGACACAGTATCTGTTTAGAGGTTTAAATCGACACCAAATGTTACCCGGTATCTTACACCGGTCTCGAGATTTTTTTGGCGCAGAATTATAATCGACACTTTTTCGATTTCCTATGTTTAACACATGCATACCTCTACTTTGAGGTGAATTTTCTCAACAACCGTAAGAGATCCAACTTAAATTTTATAAACTCGTTAAAATAGCCCAGTTGGACAGTAAAATATGTGAAAATGAGAAAAATCGGAGATGGTCGAAAAAATGATCCTAAAGTGGACCCCCCCCTTAAATTCTTAAATTGCAGCGTGTATGCGTGGTGTAGTATTATTCTACAAAAATGTGTTAAAAACTCAAATGTTCAAAACATTGTTATGCAAATGTTATGCACATTGTAATGTTTTACTTATTGATGTGAAATTTTCGAGTTCAAAAAGATCTATGGATACAGAAAGATCTATGGATACAGATGGACAACGGCTTAACAAATAACATTGAGACATGATCTTGCACCTTGGCATTCCATGACAAAGTGGTAAACACCAGGGGTCTGGGGGCGGTGCCCCCAGGACCCGAAGAAATTTTTGGAAAAAACGGAAAAATTGGTACTGGAAACATTTAAAGTTTTTACTCTTACAAAAGTGAATTTTCTCCCGCAATAATGTTGCGTCTAGCTTGCGTCCCGTTAAAATTTCGTTGCGTCCAGATAAGAAACTTTGCGTCCAGACGCACATCTGGACGCAAAAAAACCCTGGTCCAGATTGTGTGAGAATGAACAAAATCCGTAATATAAAAAGTTTTCACGAACAAGTTGGAACTCGTTAATCCTATTCAGGGATAGGATTGAAATTTCAATAGTAGGAAATTACCTCTAGCTCGCGATTATCTCCAGCTTTAGTTGGAAGAATTAATTTAATTTCACTTAGTCTCGAGATAATCTCAAGCTAGAGATTATCTCCTTTAGTGAAATCCGCTGCTAATGTGGTAATGCCTACTATAGAACCCATGGGTAAGGAGAGATGGAGACAGAGAGAGAATATACCCATATAAATATTAGTTTCATTAACCAAGTTTTAAGAATATTGAGCGATGGGGGTTAGCGACAACAAATGTTGGTTCCAAATTTTATTAAAGTTTACTTTAAATTTCTGTTGACTACATCAATGTGGAGGCAGCAAAATCTGCTTACTGGTCTTGAGCAATTTTTTGTGATGAAATAAGTTGGAATCTGAAGCTCAGGGTGAAATTTTACAATAGGGGTGAGCTGTAGCTAATTAATAATTGTATGACATTTGTGTGGTGATTGACCTAATTTGTGTTTTATTTTCATAATTGTGGCTAACTAATTTTGATAGCTGTTGGTAACTAACTGTGAATAAGGTTTTGAGGTTTAGCTAGCTGACTATGGATTTTCTTCTTAGAGTTGAATTGGACATAGCTACCTAAAATTTGAATTCTTGATTGGTGAACAGTTTTGGTCCATGTTGTCCGAAAACTCCTTTGTGGGATAAATTCTGTATTTTTGTGATGTTATCTGAATTTCTGCGTGAGTGCTTTTGATGGAGAAATTGAAAGGAAAATCGTCTGGAAGGAGCCTTAAGAAGAGCCCTAAAGTAATCAAAGTTGACCCCAAAAGTTACGTAAGCTTTTTCGACGTCAAACTGGGTCGGCTCTCTGACGAAAATAAAGAGAGCCGACGAAAACAGGCATACGGTAGGAACACAGCGATTGGTCCGTTCAAAAAGTTAGAAGCGCCCTCTATCGGGGGTACGGCTGAAGTTCAGTTCGAAAAGAGACCTGAACTTCAGTCTTGGGTTGGCAGCCTTAGCGAATTGTGGTTTTTCACTCGTGTCTGAATTGCTTTGTCACATTTCGGCTGATACGCCGTTGGCTCTATATAGCCTGTTGGATTGGACTTGTAGTGGGTCGCGAAGACCAGATACTCGGTGAACGCCGGTATCAAATTTGGAGGATATATTTGACTTGCCTGCTTTGCATTTTAATTCGCTGCCAACCCGGATTCCCTTTATATTTACTCTGACCTCAATGTTGTTATTCCAATCGCTGTCTCCGCCGGATTCCATCTGTCTCTGCTGTCATCGGATTGGATCGTCTGGAAGGTAAAACCACGAGTAAGCTTGAAATGGTATTTTGAGTTGAGAACGTTCAAAGACTGCTTAAAAGATAGGACCAACGAGTTTTCCTATACTTCCCACTGATTAGTATATTTCAAGTAACCATTAACCTTTGTGATTTTTGCTTATGTTTGCTAAAGGAATAATGCCCTATGTGTTCTGACTTGATCAATTTTGTGCTAAATTTCTGTATTGTCTCAACGGCGGAATATAGATGTGTAATTAATTTTGAATACGTAGTCGGTAATTGTTATTGTATGAAATCATACATAGATTCATTAAAACTTTGTAAAACACCAATGTCTGTTTCTGCATAGGTATTAGCTAGATACTCAAACTGCAAATTACTTAACTATAGTAACGTCTAGAGTGTAACCTGAGTAATCGACCCCTGAAGTTGTGACGGTTCTCTTCACCAAGTAGTTGGGAGGCTTAAAAGAGTTAAACCAGTGCTCTAATATACTGTGACCAAGACTAGGAGACCCCATTTTATTACATGTGGAGCCTCCGGTGAGGATAAAAATTTGGAGTTAACTTTCGAATTTTGGGAATTTTTTGTACAACTAAATCGTTTGTTTATTTCCTTCAAAAATTCGAGGCTCCTCTTTATCCTAAAAGAACTCACCCGATATATACATGCTTACTGTGATCGTTATAATAATTGCTATAACCTTGTACTAAATTAATATTATTATTTTATGTACGATAATAACTTTCTGAATAGCTAAGATCATTTCGGTATCATGCCAGACACTACTGAGGAAGGGTCGGGGTCGTCGCCTACCACCCCACCAACTAGCTCGCCCACTCCGAGTTTAAATCCTGAAACTATTGCTTTAACGGAATTGACTAAAACATTAACTGAATTCAATGCAGTGGTCCGAGCACAGGGTGTCGCTACGGCGTTTAGCTCCGTTCCAATACATCATGGCCTTCCCTCTGAGTCTTTCGAGGAGCACGTGGAAAAATATGAGCGATTTTGTAAAGTAATGAATTTTGACGACTGGCAAAAGGTTTATACGTTTTCTAGTTCATTGCAAGGTAGGGCATTGGAGTTGTTTAGGTCCGTACCTAAGGCTAGTCGCGGGACATGGGGGGATATGATTGCGGAAGCCAAGAAAATTATGGTTCCCCCCCATACTGCGTTACATGCTTCGTCACTCATGTTTCACGTGAAGCAAGAAAAAGGGGAGACTGTTTCTGATTACCTGATGAGATTAAACAGATATGCTAGACTCAGTTTTAAAGAGGAAGACGGCTTCACTGATAAACAAATCGAGTTGTTAAAGTTGCGGTTGTTTTTGTTTGGGTTACGTACGGAACTGAAAAACAGGGTTCCACCGGGTTGTCCCACCCTTGCCAAAGCGGTAGAAAGAGCTCAGCAGGCTGAGGGAGAATATCCTGGGGAGGGTTACCCTTCCTTTTTAGAACCTAACTTTCGAGAAAGTAACAGTGCTCCTACAGCACTCGCTGAAGCAGAAAAGGCAGTGAGAGACTTGAAATATCGTTTTGAGAAGTTGGAAGCTGAAACTACCAAAAAGTTAGCAAATTCTGGTCGAGGAGATCGTACACGCGATCTACCTCCAGGCACGACTTGTTTTAACTGTAACAAACCAGGGCATGTGCGGCGTGACTGTCGGCAGCCTGGTGGAGGTGCTTTTCGAGAAAGAAATTCACAGAATGATCGAAATTCCGCTCGAAATGATGATCGAAACCGAAATTCTCAAGGAAATTCTGGGGCACCCAACCGTGACGGCTACAATCGCTACCGGAATAACTATAACGGTAATCAACCGCGTTATGAAGATAACAGAGGAAATAGGAATTATAATTCAGGTTATAATGATAATCGAAGGGATCGGGATAGACCTAACGATAGGTACGAACGGGATAGGGGGTCTGATCGTAGAGAGCCTCGATCCGATTTCCCCCCAGAAATGAAGCGTGAATATGGGCCGAAATTTGCAGTTTCTCGGTCTCGTGTCCGAAATTCCGACGGGTACTATACTGGACGGGGAAGTGGGAATGGTTCTCACTCCTCCGAATATTCGGGAAGTGATCGTGGTAACTGGTCTCCTGCTAGACATAGGTCTCCTCACTGGCGTCCTCGGTCCGACACCGGCTCAGCCAGTGGACACTCTGCCCGTTCGGTACGGATGGTTTCTCCAAACTGTACGCGACACGCGAAAAGATGCCTGGCATCACCCCATTTCTCTCATAAAGTTCTTATGTATCGACAGCCGATGGTCTGCTCCTGCCGACCAGAACAGAGGTTTGAACCCTCATTCCCTCTTAAGGGCGCGCTGACTCCTACTACCTTGACCTCCACTGATGAGGAGCTATTTATTCCGGTACCCAGTTCTGAACCTTTAGGTAACCGGGTTTGTGAAGCTTTTCAAGAGCGTGAGATTCCTGTAAGCTCTAGTACTGTGGGGGTTCAGTGTGAAATTTTTTCTGATGAGTTGATTGAAAATCTGGACAAAAAGGATACCGAAAAGGGGAAAGGGAACTTTTCCATGATGTTTTTGCCTTTTCTATCTATGTTGGCAGCCATGAAGTCATTGCGCCGGTTCAGCACTCCTCTCGTTTGGATGTTGCTAGGGTTAATGCTGTCCTCGGCCAATGCACAGAGTGCCTCGGACTCAGGCACGTCTCATTTTTTGGCCGACGAGATTGCCAAGATCGGTACTGTAGTTTTGCCTCGCTGGGGAGCTGTACTCAGCCCTGCAGGAATAGGAGTTATTTCACAGAAAACGGAATACCTTGCGTTGATTGTTCAGCTGGAGGTCCCCTCTATCTCTCCTGAGTGGAAACCTCCTGAGTGGGCTAACGAGGAGGATTGCATAGACCTGAATACAGGCAAGGCCAAGACCGATCAGTATTGTGTACGTATGATCAATCAGAGTTGTCCCCAACACCGGTTTTTGGAAAATGAAATTGATCAAATCAAAGCAGAATACCGAAAACTGTATTCTGGCGTTTTGAATACTAATTTCTACTCCAAATTGTTGGCTAGTTTGTGTCGATCTACTCCTGGGGTTTGTACGTCCTATCCCCCGAGTGACACTCCTAAGAGACCGAAACGTTTTATCGAATTCCTGTTGGCGGGTGCTCTGGGTATAGGAGGTATCGCTAACAGCCTGTCAAATTCGTATCACCTGGGTAAGCTGGACGGTAAAATGGACGCAGTCGAGCAGGGATTTCACCTTTTGCGAAATGAACAGATGAAAATCACTGACTCTGTCCGTAAAATTGTGCATGCGAATGAGCAGGTCTACGCCTTTTTGCATCATACGGTGCAAGACTTAACCACCTTAATTATTCGAGCCCGCTGTTCAAATTTCTCGTACATGCGTCAGGTTTATATGCAACTGCTAGCTCACATCTTTACGTCTTCACTCCGAGAAGGTTTAAATTCCGTTATGCATGCAGGTTTGAGGTCCGAAATTACTCCGGGTCTGGTAAACTTACAAACTTTAAAGGAAATCATCCGAAATCATCCTTCTCTTAAGAACTCCCTGTTAAACCGCGAACCAAGTTTGATTTATCAATTTGGGAAAGTCTACCCAATTAAAATTGATTTCAACACTCTACGTTTTGGTTTCATGTTAGAAATTCCTGTTCCCTTGGAACATGAAGTTAGACCTCTATATGCAGTTCATAACTTGGGATACAATTCTCGGGAACGGGGTATAACCACCATGGCCCCAATGCCCGAATATGCGCAGCGATTAGATTCCGGCGAGGTACGTGAAATTGACGTTACCGAGTGCAAAACGGCCCCCGGCTTATGGTTTTGTCCACCAAATGCTATTGTTACAAGCTTGCGCGCAAAATGTTTGCAAATTTTAATTTCTTTCTCGGATAGAACTGTCGAAAAGGAATTTGCTTCTTGCAAAGACTATGTTAAAATTAAAGTCTTGGACAACTCTACTGAATACCGCACCACTCCTGCAGGCGTACTAATACGTACAAACTACACCGAAGTTATTGTTGCTCGCTCGCCCTCATTGAATCATGTTGCCGAAGGTGAACGAGTGGCTGTGCCCGATACCGGTACATTATGGTTCGAGCACGGGAGGTACTTGCATTTAATCATTGGGAATACCATTTTGACTAGTACGTTGGGATTAGCTAGGACCACTGTAACCATGTCCGAACTTAGGGAAGCCGTTGTACCTGCCCCTCTCGGTAGAATACCATTACATTTTACTGAACTCTCGACTGCGGAATATGAGAACGAGCAAGCTAGAAACCTGATAGAGAATCAGATGAAAAAGTACGTACATTTACCGTTTGTACCTATTCAGTTAAATCACGGTCTTATGTTAGTCATTTTGATCATAGTTATTGGGTGTGTGATTATATTCTGGATGACTCCATGCGGCAGAAAGTTTATGCGCCGGGTTAAGTCACGATGGGGAGGGGACCCTAAACCCCCCGCTCCGGCTATCTCTGCTCCCATAAACGTACGACGTGCAGGCGTGTCCCCTTTCAGTGATGATGAGGAGGAACCCGCTGTAGAACTAGGAACCGACGCTACAGGAAATGAGAACACCCCGCTAAGGGCCGTAAATCGTCCTGCTACTTACGATAATCTCCGTAAGACTGCCAACCGATGCCAAGCCACCTCTACTTATAGGCCACTGTCTCGAGATACCTCTTATGCTTCTTCTATGTCAGATTATAATGCTAGGGATTTAGAAGTCACTACACAGTTGTTGAGTGAGGATAGCCGAGAACACTGTCCTTCCCCTACCGTTGAGTTAAACCTCGACGCACAAAGGAAGCCAGACCGACGGATAGTTCGATTCTCCCGTCAGGACACCCATGGGAACTCGGAATCCGAGGAAGAACCCACTACGGACTCCTCCCTAATCTCACACTCCGACGCTGCTACTAGTCCTTTTAAGCGATCGAATGCCGCTCGCAGGGCAGACTGCGAATCAGAACGAAGGAAAACTCGGCCGGTCGTAGACAACACACGTCGGGTAATCAATGCAAATTCTGTATTGATGGTTAGGACTGTACCACTGCTTATGGCTCTACTAATCTGTGGTCATACTGTAGATGCTCTGTTCGATACTGGCTCATTGGTCTCAGTAATGAGTGCCAGCCTAGCGGCACGACTGAATCTACCCGTGGAATCCACTGGGATGCATCACTACATTCGCACGGCAAACGGGGGTAAGAGCCGAATAGTGGGAGTAACACATGTACCCCTCATGTTTCAGCACACCCGAAAGGCACTCCCCGTAAAACAATGGACTTTCACTATTGTTGACGCACTAACGGTAGATTGCATACTAGGATCCGATTTTATGTTGCATTTTCCGGGTGAAATCTCACTCGACTTAGGGTTACATACTATCACATGGCCTACTGAGGATGGCTCGCGAGTTACATTGCCTTTGAGGCCACACCAACGTTATCTTAGCTCACAGGTTCACTTAATCGGTGCCTCTCATGGGTTTCATGAGAACACCCGTAATGATACTGGATCTGTTCCCCACCGACCCTTGCCTATGATATACTTGACGATTAATAATAGGGCGGTGCAAACCTTGGTAGATACAGGAGCCAATCTTAGTTTGATGAGTGAAGATCTGGCTAAATTCCTAAATTTATCAATCAAACCGTTAGAGCGGCCCCCTAGAGCTGAGGGTATAAATGGACAAACTTTAAAGTTCCGCGGTTCTGTACGTTTACCGGTTGAATTTCACGATTCACCCGGGGTAAAAGTAGAGCATACTTTTCTGGTACCAAAGGGAGTGGCTGAGGATTGTCTAATAGGTACAGATTTTCTACATGAACACGGTGGTGATCTGACCCTGAGTTTTAGCAAAGGGGAATTGCGGTTATGTAAACCCGAACATACCCCCATGGTAGCTAAATTAATCCATCATTCGCCTCTCACGGAGACTGCTTTTCGAGTATCCTCTATTAAGCAAGTCGAGTTACCACCCTACTCGGAAGTAGCTATTCCTGGGTTAGTAGAGAGCGTAGGTCCCCTGAAGTACGATGGATGTTTCGAACCCAGTTCACTCAAGTTTGACCCCGATCATAGCGAGGTACAAGCACTACCGGCAATGGTTAACTTACGTACGCGCTGTATACCTGTGATTATGCGCAACAAGACTGGGAAGCCAGCCACGGTATACGGTAACTCTACATTAGGACATGTAGTACCCTATAACGAACTTAGGAAGGACAAACCCTTGATTCAATATCAGGAAGTTAAGAATGAATACGGGGAATCTATAAAGTTGGGAAGCCGACTGAAAACTAACATGAAAAACCTTCAGGAGAGGTCACACTTTCGAGTTAATACTCTCAAGAATATTCGATCATGCGAGCTATCTGATTTACCCGAACCCATGCGGGAAATATCTTTCGATAAAGAAAATTTGACTGAAAGTGAATGTGGGCAATTTCTGGGACTTTTGAATGAAAATCAGTCTTGCTTTTCTCAGCACCCTTTTGACATTGGAAAGTGTACTATCTTTAAAGCACATATTAACACCGGCGAAGCCAAGCCTATCTACGCTACTCCCTATAGGCTCCCCGTACATTTAAGACAACCATTACTGGAAGAGTTAACTGAGATGCTGAAATATGGGTTAATCAGACCTTCCACCAGTCCGTGGAGTTCGCCCATGATATATGTACCGAAGCCGGGAGGGAAACTGCGTTTGTGTGTCGATTTTAGACGAGTCAATAAAATTAGTGATCCAGACATTTACCCCATTCCTCGAATCGACGATATCATGACTTCTTTGAAAGGTGCCAAGTATTTCTCTACTATTGACTTAAGTAAAGGGTTTAATCAAATCGAGCTGGATGAGGAAGCAAAGGCTAAGGCAAGTTTCAACACTTTTCATGGACAATTTGAATATAACGTTTTGCCCTTCGGTTTAAAATGTGCGCCGGGAAACTTTCAACGTTGTATGGAAAGAATTTTAGGTGATTTGCAGTGGAAAAAATGTATCATCTATATTGATGATATTCTCATTTTCTCTAAAACTTTTGATGAGCACCTTGAAATCATGCAGGAAGTTTTTGACCGTTTGCGCGCTGCAGATCTTAAAATGAATCCTGGGAAATGTCACTTCCTCAAAAAGTCTGTTACGTACTTAGGACATATTATCTCCGATCAAGGAGTAGAACCCCTGAAAGACCGTATTCAAGCCATTAACGAGTTGACTGTACCTAAGACTATTAAGGATGTGGAGAGTTTTCTAGGGATGTGTGCCTATTATGCCAAGTTTATTAAGGGATTTGCACACCTAGCCGCCCCACTATATTCACTTAAGAAGAAAGGGGTCCGATTCGTATGGAATAATACGCATCAACAGTCTTTTGATCTGCTTAAGAAGAGTCTAGTCTCCGCACCAGTTCTGGCACACCCAGATTTGGCTAAAGGTTTTGTGTTGCATACTGATGCATCCGATTTGGGGCTTGGGGCAGTACTCTCGCAAGAACAGGATGACGGAAAGTATCATCCCGTAGCTTATGCTGCTCGCTCCCTAAAAAAGTATGAGCGAAATTATTCCACTCACGATAAAGAATGTTTGGCTATGAAATTCGGAATTGAACATTTTCGACATTATTTGTATGGTGGCCCCCCGTTTACTTTATTTACTGATCATTCCGCCCTGCGTTGGCTAATGAAACACCCCCCACGAAATTCTAGATTGGCCCGATGGCAGATGACCTTTTCTGAGTATGATTTTGAAATTAAACATCGTAATAACCCACAACTTCGAAATGCTGACGGGTTATCGCGAAATCCTCTGTTTGCTGACATCGCACGAGGATTATCGGGAAAAGAGAAAGAAAGTGACCGCCAATCTATAAAATTTCATCAGGAGGATAGTGACGAATTAGTTGCACATATTAACTCGGTGGTTGTAAAAGGGGAGGGTCGAAACCGTTCTTTTCAACTTCCAAAAATTAGTAAAACGTTTGCCCGAAAAAGTACGGCTACTGTTAAATCAAAACTCTCGCGTATTTCTCAGCCCAACGATTCTGATGGTTCTGAGAAAAGTGTACCCACGCCTCAAAAACAACCGAAATTACGTAAGCCGGGCGAAGTTTCTGACACGTCATCAGATAGACCAAGCGCTTCAAATCGAAAGTTGTCTCCCCGCAAAGTGGTAGCCAGTCCTAGCTCTTCCGATGCGGACGACGTTCGTGAACAATTTCGATCTGAGACTGGACGGCCAAAACGAAACGACCCTGTATCGGCTGCGTTCCGCACAGTTTTTGACGTGGCTGTACGGGATAAAACCAATGTCTCTCTTAATCCTAAGTCTTGGTCGCGATTGCAACAGTTACAATCTGAAGACTTACTTCTGAGTGAGATAATTGAATACAAGGTTAACCATAACTTACCTAGCAACTTTAACCGAGCCGTACGTATTGCGTCATTAGCTGAAAAATGTGATATGCGTGATGGGGTTTTAGTATATTTAGAGAAAGTACGTAACACTGTTTTGGAGGTTTTAGCAGTACCTGAAAGTTTACGGGAAGAGGCTCTGGCTGCCTGCCATGATAGTCCATATGCCGCTCATGGAGGTTGCAATAAAACTTCTTTCCGATTGGCCGAATACTTCTGGTGGCCAGGAATGCATGCTGATGTTAAACAATGGGTTAAATCTTGTCCAAGGTGTCAACGGCGCAAGGGTCCCCCAAAAAACCCAAAGGCTCTTTTAAGACATCCCCCGATGCCTCTTGAACCATTTGAGAGAGTACATTGTGACATCATGGACATAAGCAAGACATCTAAGAGTGGCATGAAACACATTCTCAGCTACATCGATGCATTTTCTAAATACGTAATTGCCATCCCTATTAAGAACAAAAAGGCTTACACGGTTGCACAAACCTTTTTGGAATTTATAATTTTGCAGTACGGTGCACCGAAACTTCTACTTTCTGATCAAGGAAAAGAGTTCGTTGCTACTTTAAATAAAGAAATTTGTTCACTGGTTCAAACTCGCAAATTAGAAACCACTCGATATCACCCCGCAGCAAATGGGCAAATTGAGAGATGGCATAGGACCTTGCTAGATATGTTGAGCACTATAACTGAGAATCACTTAGAATGGGATAACATGGTTCCCTATTGCCAGTTTGCTTACAATACATCGGTAAACGCCACCACTGGGGAAACCCCTCATTACCTGTTGCATGCATGGGATCCAGTTTTACCTAGTGCTACTAATGTTGCTATACCTACTGATCGTAGATACGCTGGGTTTGACTATGTACGTGAAGCAACTGAAGCGTTACAGTTAGCTTGGTCTTTAGCTAGGGAGAAGATCGGTGCAGCTAGGGAAGTCCAGGATCGTAACTACAACCAAAATGCGGTAGAACCTCTATATCAGGTAGGAGATCTTGTTATGATTAAGGCAACCAACGTAGCTAAGAAAGACCAGGTCCACAAGATGCTGGACAAGCGAACTGGTCCCTATCGCATAGAGAAAATCATTGGATGTGTTGCTGAAGTGTACCCCGCTGGGAATCGCAGAGCCAAACGTATTAAGGTACAGTTCAACAACATGGTGCCATGCATTGAGCCACGTGTGATTACTGCCCCCCTACATGAACATGATGACGATTCTCCCGCAAATTCTGAAATTTCTGAGCACGAAAGTTTACATTTGGACGTACCTGGACCTTCGGTCCCGAAAGCTGAAATTATAGCGTGCGAATTATCACCTGTTCCCGTCAAACCTGCTCGTTCTGCTCCGAAAGAAAAGGCGAAGCCACCCGTTAAATCGGAAAACGTTATACCGGAAAAGGCTGAACTTAAGAAGCGTAGGACTTCTGCTAGGCTCGCTGAGAAGGCTAATGTTCGCACGCCTGAACCCGTATCGAATGCCTCGCGAATTCCTCTTTCACCTAAGCAGCGAAAGGCCTCCCCCCCTAGATTACAAATTAGAGATGCAGGTTCCGAGTCTGAAGGCAGTTCAATGCCCGTTTTCATCTCTGAAGAGTCACCTAAGCGGGATCAGGAAAACGAAGCAGATCGGAGACGCAAACTTTTTGATCCAATTGATGGGGAATGGCAAAAACGTATCGCTTTTCTTAAGGGCTTTAAAATTCGTCATACTATACCTGTTTTATTAGAACACATGCCCCTCTATGAACCATATGAAGTAATAGATGTTCTAGGAGACGGTAACTGTTATTATAGGGCTCTCTCGCTTGCTATAACCGGAATGGAGGATTCCTGGAGGGATGTAAGACAGGAACTTACGACGTTTTTGGAAATGAATGAACACAAAAAGCGCTTCAAATCCATGTTTCCCGAACTTCACAAAGTTAAGAAAAGATTACACAAGGCTTCGGAATATGCAACAGACGACGAACTTTTCTTAGCGGCCGCGTGGCTACAAACACCAATTTTGTCTTACTCGAAATTTGGTAATGACTGGGCTTGGCAAACCTTTCTACCCTCCGCTCTGTTAGGGAAGGGCTTTAACACTGAACGTAGATCATTATACTTGTATAACATTAACAGTGATCATTTTATGATTGTGTTGTCGGTACGTGATCCACCGAAAGGAAAATGGCCCACTAGTAAGGCCCCTAATGTGGTCGTCCACGAATTAGTAACCAGTTCTTCTAGCCAGTCTTCTTCCGCCGAATCCGTAGACCATAAGCACTCCAAGGCTGCGCCTGATATTGCGCGTCTATTCGCCAGAAGTCCACTGTTCTCGGGTCCGAATCCCAAGTTTAGGAACCCCTTTCTTAGGAAAAAGCGTTCCTCGAAATCTACTGAGTCTGATCCCGATTTATAATACCTGAAACTCGATATTGAAATAGCATGTAATATAGACCTTATTGTAAATGTTGTAACATAGAGTAATAGTAACTTTAGCTACGATTTTGTACAGTCATTGAAATTGTAAATTATTGTCTGTATGCTTGTTGACATTTGTTGACCCGACCACGCACCGATTTTTGAGTGCAAACTAGAAAACCGCCCCATGTTGGGCATAAACTTTTTGTTTCGATTTTTGGTTTTAACATCTTCACCAAAATTCGACGAAATCTTTTGGTCTTTATGGGTCACCGGGAGTCTCCGGGTCGCAGCTCCGGGAAAAAGGACTTCGAAAAAGATGCTGCTCAGAAAATCATGAGGATTACCTCAAACAAAAAAAGGATACAAAAAGGACAGAAAATCATACAAAAATATCTCTCGACAATAAAAATAAAGTGACATGTTAGGTATTATTGTTATAGCTAGTTGTATACTCTGTAATATAGTATTTTGAATAAGTAGATTAATGTACAGTGAAAAACATATAAAACACTACTAGAAAAAGCAATATAAACCCCAGAAAACTCAAAAACACTCATATAATCCTTTTCAAATTATTGTTCTTGTAGCTAGTAACTAATGTGTATGTGTGTGAATGCGAAATTATCTGCTTGAATGTGGCGTTATTGCAAGTAACCGGAGGTCGTGAGTTCGGAAATTATAGTATTTATTGAGAGCATCTTCCGTTTAGGTACGCATGGCCCCCAAGGTGCCTGGTAACTTGAGTCCGTCACCTGAGCGTGACCCTGCTGATAACACTCCCCCAGCGCCATTGCCGCTGGTTTGTCCCCTGCACATGCGAGGTCCCTATCGTGATTATGATTGTATGCCTGAAGGATTGAGAATGCTGCGTGGAACTGTGGATATCTTTACTGACCCTACAAAATTACAGATGTTTGAAGTTAATAAACGGATAAACCTAGTTGGCCCGCAAGTTGCCCAAGTTGCTACCCTAATTTGTACTGAATGTTACTGGAGGTTTGGTTTAAGTTATTATGGAGTTCCTATAACTGTGTTCCCCGTAAGTGACGAAGTGCGCCAGTCAAGTGTGTTAACCAAAAAGTATTTTCGTGCCTTTGAACCTTCGTATGGTGGTGGTGTATTTCGTTGTCCCAATGTGAAATGTCAGTCCGTATATGTTGTGTTGCTTCAAGAACTTGATGGTTGGCCTCTAGGCAAGGGTTTTACCGTTCTGTCCAACGAAGCTATAGGAGCGTTGCGTGATGTTGCTATTAGTCTGTCGCAGTACCTACCGTCCGATATTTATGATTTTCGCATGCGTACAGGCGAGGATCCGCCTGGTTATTGTCCAAATATTATTGGTATTCCTGGTGTGCGGTGTAGCTATCGAATTATTCCCGTTTAGTTAAGTTTAGTTAAAGTTATTTTCTGTTCGATCCTTAGTTTTGTCTCTTGTCCCTTGTCCACGTCCTAAAAAACCTTGTCTGTGATAATTGTGACAACGTGCTTCTGATTTCGTGTGTTCTGTTATAGATATCATGCCCCGTGTCAGCAATTACGTCTATCTTTGGCTGGATCATTACGATCAACAGTCTGATTTCAGCGACGCTTCTTCGGATGTCGTCGAGCTGGACCGGATGGATGTGGACTCCATCTCGTCTGACGATTCCTCCTCCAGTTCTGTCATGATCCTCACTCCCCCCTGCCCACAACCGGTGATCCATACCCTCTGTCACAACCCTGGTCCACCCGAGTCGGCTGATGAAGTGGTTTCTGAAGCGGCTCGCGGTCCTCTCCGGCAGCGAACCGCCCTGCCGGAAGAGCTGCGAAAGTCCTCTTATGAGGATTGGATCTATACTGCCCCCGGAGCGACTGAGGTCTTCGTTCCGCGGCGGGCCGTGTCCATTTTGGGACCGCAGGTACTCTCTATGTCCACTGTGTTGTGTTTGGTTTGCTTCTGGAAATTTAAGTTATCGTTTCACGGCATCCCTTTTCAGTTTCTCCC
>JASAND010004630.1:0-20452 GCA_030248195.1 Trissonchulus latispiculum
AGGCAAAGTTTTGCCAAAATCCTCTATGCCGCGAACGTGCTAAGAAGCTGAAATGAAAAGTTTGAAAGGTGAGTAGCATTGGGTAAAAATTTGAGAGTGCGTTCTGTGGTTAAAAATAGAGAAAATTTGAGTTAAAATTGAAATTTGAGGACTTTTGGGAGAGTTCCCAAAAGTCCAAGCTTCTCAGTGGATTTCCTTTCGGAAATCCACGCGACCCAGGTAATATCTACATAGATATTACGAATCAGAATCATTTGTAACAGTAAATAAAATAGTTTAATTTAAAGGACAATCTCAGGGGTATTTTTGAAAAAGGACCTCTGGGTCCTGTAAGAATCTCAGAGGCGATTCCCAGAAAAGGAGGGAAATCGCCTTTAAAAAACTAGGCAGTTGAAAGAGGAAAGAGAGGGAGAGACCGATGGTGGGACGTAGACCTAAACCCCCCTTAAATCTGAAACCCCAAAAATTGACAAGGGGCTAGTGTTAATACACTAGCCCCGTTCCGGAGTGGGGAAAATTTGGGCATAGTAACGCCCTATATAGAGAAAACAAGGGGGGAGTGAAGGGAGAGGCCAAAAGCGGCCGTACAGTTCGGAAGACGAGGTAAGACTGATGTTCAAAACAAGTCTACCTGTCAATCACGGCAATTTCGGCAATCATCATTCTAAACAAAACCCAACTTCAAATAATTAATTACCTTTAAGTGAATATGTTTTAAATTCATTTACTTTAGTTAAACTGAAAGCAGAGCCAAAGCTTGAGAAAGCTTGCTAATGCTTCGAGGAACGAGCCGAGCTCTCCCTATAAAGTCAAAGAACAGCTTATAAAGTTAAATCGAACCACGGAACTACTAAATATTTTTTGCTAAACGTGAAGAAGAAGACCTGCTGTATTTAATTATAAAAGTTTCCACTCAGTTATTGATGTTAATTAGTGTGAAACTTTAATTAAAACCACTAAAACCAGTCACAGTTCGATGGGCCAGCCGAAGCTCCCATATGTGATAAAGAATGGCTTGCAGAATAAAAACGAACCACAGAAAGGGTAATTATTTTTTGGTAAATATAAAGAGAAGGATGTGCTGATTTCAATTATGTAAACTTTTAATAGGTTACTAATGTTAATTAGTAAGTAATTAACGGAAAACCATTGAAGGTGGTGAAACTTGGCAGTTGCCCATGTTGCCCAGTCTTCCCATGTGGTTGAAAAATCGGTGTGTAAAATAAAATCGAACCACAGAACAGGTAATTATTTTTGGATAATTGGAAAGAGAAAAGTGTGCTGGTTTTAATTATGGAACTTTAAGCTTTGCTAGTAATGTTAATTAGCATGAAATTAAGAGGAAATCATTAAAACTGACAATCCGTGAAGGAAGAGCCGAGCTCTTCTAAGCTAACCGTAAATGTCACATAAAATGAAAACGAACCACAGAAGAGGCATTTGATTTTGGTTAGTTATAAAGATATAAACGTGTTCTGTCAAATTATGGATTGACCCGAGACTGCCCACTTTGTGAGACCATGGTGCCTCTGCAGGAAGAATCGAACAAATCCCAGGTTGAACAGAATGAATTTAGGATTGAAACATCAAATACTATCCGAATTCTCAAATTAATTCATGCCTCGTGCAATATCAGGAAACACAGTACGTATACATACATACAGAGCACAAATAGTATAGCATTTAGGTTCTTCAAGCTCATTTTCATTTCCGTTCCATGGCCGGTCTGTAGCAGATTGAAAGTTCCCCAATAATTGCAAGTTCGCCCCTATTCGTGGGCTTAAAGCTTTCAGTCATATTTTTTGACGAATTTCCTAACTGCAACCTATTCTAATTTAAAATCCGTAATCGTTAAATTCCCATTTTTGTTACAATTACACTTGCGGTTACTTTAATGCGAGAATGTCTAGACTTTCCAATTTGGGGGGAAATAGTTAAACTGGGTTATGGGGGGGGGGATTGTTAAGAGTTAACAATACTTCTGCTTAAAGATAAGATTTGAAAACACTACACATAACCTTTAAACTTTGTTTTTGCTAAAATATCTATCTTTTGCAATTTAATTGTTTTTATAATTACTGTTGATAATCTTGTTTTTTAAATTTCTCAATCCAAATTCGCATTATTTTTTCTAGAATCAGGAAAATATTATGATTCTCATTTCATTACATTCATAATTTGAAGCCCGTAAAACTTGCTAAATCAAAACCGTGTAAGTGTTGTATACTTATGCACAATGCAGCCGTATTTGACAATTCAAGGGTGCCCTAACGCAAACCGTCTTTAATTTACAATGTTTTCATTAAATAGAATTGCACTATCATGACAGTGCCCTAACGAAGATAGTGCCCTAACGCTAGACAATCATGATTTCGTGCATTTGGAAAATACAAAACAAAACACAAAGCACAAAACAAAAACCGGTGCTAAGTAGTATGTTACACGCTTTTATATTTTTGGATTTAAACAAATCAAAATCAACACAAAGCACAAAACAAAAACCAGTGCTAAGTAGCATGCTACAAGCTTTGATATCCTTGGAATTAAACAAACCAAAATCAACACAAGAATGTAAAAAAAGACGCAATATAAAAAACTAAAACGAAAAACAAAAAATCAAAGTTGCTGTGATTCGCTAGATCATGTCTTAGAGCTATGGATTATAACAATAAATCACGGATTATAATCAGTATCCAAATCAGGATCAAGATTAACCTCAGCATCAGGACCATAAGCCCGATTCTGATTACATGTCCATCCTGAAATGGAAACTGATTTTAGACACCCTATGAAGAACTCAGCATCCACCCTGAGCCCGTTCCTGATGCTGAAGTTGGTCTTGATTCTTATGTCAGTACTATTCACTTCCAGCCACAAGCCATGATCTGGCAACTCACAACAACATTTGAGGTTTTGCATTTTGAGTTTTTGGTTTGTTGTATTGCGTCTTTTGTTGACATTTTTGTTTTGATTTTGGTTTGTGTAGATCCCAAAATATCAAACCGCGTAACATACGACTTAGCTGCGGTTTTTGATTTGTGCTTTATGTTTTGTGTTGTTGTTTCAAAATGCGCGAAATAATTCAAAAATTAGCGCAATCAACGCACGTGTAGATTTAAATCAAAGCACAAAATAAAGTGAATTTTATATAGTGTTTTAAGTTTTGATTATTTTCGTATTTTGAAAAACAGATGGATGGAAATAGCCAGAACCATTTACATCCGTTATGACTTCCGACATGCTAAGGTCGTTTTAGTGTTGACGAAATAGAGATAATTACAGAAAAATGTCGATAACGTGACATTTACATTCGTTTGAAAGTAGAGTACCCTGCGCCAATTTATTCCAATTGCAAAAATTTAGAAATTTCACTGCATTATTAACTGCTTGCACAGCCGCATTTAGGGCGCCTGGTATGTGCATAGATTCGAATGAATGGGCTCACTGGGCTGCTGGTCCTGTGACTCAGATAAGGTTGGGATTACTTTTTTAATATTTTGGAATTTACAGTAAAACAATTTTTCTATAAATTCAAAGCGTATGTTTGGTAATTATTTCAGGCATTTGTCTTTAATTGGGTATGCACATGGGGTTGGAACGTATATTGTTTTTATTTATTGTATTATTTTCTGCATATGTTGTATACTCAGTGGAAGCTGATGAAAGCCTAGAGGATTACCTGAACACGGTAGGGAATCCTTTATGTTTGCTATATTTATTCCACGTAGTGTTGACAAGACTAAAGTGAGCAACATCACCAGAGTTCAAGCTGCAGATCGTCGTATCAATCATAAGGTTTTGGGGATGAGGGATAACCTGATTAAAGAACGGAAGAAGGTTGCCCAGCACGAAGTACCCAAAAAATCGGTCATCTGGGAGCACTCGAACCGGCGTACTCATGTTAAGGCAGGCGCTCTGCCTACTGAGCGGCAGGGGCTTCAATAAAGAGAGCTTTAACCTGTATTCGAATCCAATGTGTGCAAATTTCTCTAAGCCTTTGAGGTCTGTCGATTCCCGGTTCTTGGAAGCAGTGGGTCGACAGTCGACACAGTCGACCAGTTCATCCCGCAAACCTTCGCCTTTTGCACATGTATGGTTTTGATACAAAATAAACAGCAGGAAATTGGGCTCCTTTTGCTGACAATGTGATTTAGAACAGGTAAGTATTTGGTTACTTCACCCCCGTTGGTGTGCGGGGAAGTGGCTGCACAGATATGAATAAGTTATCTCTGAACAAACAACATAAACTAAACTTGAAGATTGCTTGATTGTTTGTGCACGACTTAGACAAAAATCTGTGAAGTCCTGGAGAGAAGAAGCGGCAGAATCGACAAACTCAACTAGAAGATGTCAGTCTTGAATGAATACCGGCCATACCAGCATTCATTCATTCATTCCTGGGAGGAAACAGGGAATTAAGATCTCTTGTTTCACTTCCATTCCAGGACATGGCAAATTCGACATTGACAAACAGGGACAAACTGCAGCTGCCCTTACCAGTCATGCTAGCTCCAACATCAAACTCTGGTCCGATGGATCTGTTGCCGAATCGTGCCGCAATGGTGGCGCTTTTACCACAACGGAATTATACGTATTGACAGCTAAATGCTTGCTGGAAACTTTTGCGCTATCTATAGAGGAGAACTGGTAACCATCAAGAGCAGCCTAGCATGGATGGCAGAACACCGGGATATACTACTCAGAAATCCATTTCTGCTTTTCTGCACTGATTTCCTATCTGCTGCTTAGCGCCTGTCTCAAGGTTCTGCAGCCGGAGAGAGTGACCTAAAGCAAGAACTTTGGCAGCTGCTACGAATCATGAGAATCCCGACTGGATTCCAGTGGATCCCTGGCCACCGTTGAATAGATGGGACTGAAGAAGCGGTTGGACTGGCAATGGAGGCTTCCCCTCTGACCAGCCGGAGGTGGCAATATGCCTGTCTACGACCAAGGCACTCATCACCAGAAACTCCAGGAGTAAGCGGTGCGAATCCCTTTCCCACCCCGCTGCGGCCCGTCAGTGCGCCCGCAGTCCCTCACATCGAAACCTGGAAACCGGCCTATGCAGAAGACAGACGTGCACCTTATTCCAGCAGGTTTCGAATAAGTGCTTCCTATTCACCTACCTATGAACGTTGTTAGGAAAACGACGACAACCTAGACCACCGGCTACTACGATGCCTGGCCCTTACCACCTGTCGCTTGCAAATTCTAGGGGCGTCCACCTCAGTCCAGGCCCTTTGGGAAGATACCTGACAGGTGGTTTCCTTCCTGGAGAGGGCAGACCTTCTGTAGAACTGCCTATCATATGCTCACGAAGCCTGCATAAAAAGGAGAGAGATTGCGCGGTTGACCGAGTATGTGCATTTCTGAGCCAACTCCTACAATTACCCTGGAAAGCTGCAAGAAAAATAAGAGGAAACTAAATAGTTACACTAATTTATTTTAAACACAAGGTACAAACCTGTACTGCATTCAAATTTAAAAGACACCGGACGAAAGATTTAGCAAAATAAATAAATCCAGGCACCAGATAATTTTCAAGGATACTTGATAACTCAAGTTAATCAAGATGAAAATTGAAAAACGTGCCTCTACAGTACAGTTTTGTATTTTTGCAAAATCTGAGCTTTGTTTTGAAAATTTCAATTTTTCACTGTTGTGTAAGTAGTAAGCCAATCACGGAATTATTTAATATCGACACATTGCTAATAATTAGCACCAGCTACCTGTCCTGAAAGTAGCACCAACTAACCTTTCCCGAAGATTGAGTCAGATTGGTTGGATATTGCAAGCGCCTCTTTTGATAACTGCTGTTTTAGGCGAAACGCAAGCTTCCAATGCAGATACGAAGTGTCATGCCAATGATGAAGAGACCTGGTTTCATGCCGATGATGAAACGACCTTCATTTATGCCGATGATGAAACGACCTTCATTTATGCCGATGATGAAACGACCTTCATTTATGCCGATGATGAAACGACCTAGCTTTATGCCGATGATGAAAAGGCCTAGTTTTATGCCGATGATGAGAAGAGGAGAACCAGACTATCTTAGAGAACAAAGAGCCGCATTTATGCCAATGATGAAATGACCCGTTGTACTATTTTTTATAATGTTTGTAGAATGTTGCTCCATTATTATCCATAGCTTCCGGCTGAACGCCTTGAAAATAATAGCTGAGCTGCTCCGCCATTTTACGCAATTGTTTTTGTTTGAAAGGATTTAATCTGCTCAAAACAATTCATAAATTGAGCGGGCGACCATCCACTACATAAATACGCTGACTGTATAATGACTGCACAAACCCTCAATTGCATTTCTGTTAGCCCTAAAAATAAATTAAACTTGTGAATTTTGTTTCAAACTATAGATTCTCTGGCGTCTGTATTTGCGGATGAAATAGAGGTTCATTTTGTGTGGGTTTTGCTTGGTTACAGCACGGTGAAACTGACAGTAAGAGTCATTTTCGGATGTATGCTGCGGATGGAAGAGCACTCTAATATTTTCCCCGCTATGACATGTTGTTGTAAGCAAACCCGCTAGAGCCCAAAAATATGTCCCACTCCGTCTGTAGGTTGTTGACGTAATATCGCAGATCACGTCCTAAGCTATGATTAAATCTTTCTACCATACCATTTCCTTCAGGAGGGTAAACAGTCGCAGTGTTTTTTAATATTTAGCTGGGAGTTAAACTCAGCTATCATTCAACTTCGCACCCCTGTCGGACAAAATGTTTTGGAACACAAACTCAAACATACATTTTCATCAATTTATTTTACCCGGTGAGTGGCCAAAAGTGGAATCAAACTCTGTGCAGAAGAGCGAGCGTAGGGAAATAGGTGTGGTACGGAATGATTACTGCATGGAGTTATCTGATGCGTCATCTTATATGCTCCGGGGCAGAAGTGACCGTGCTGCTTTCGCTGTATGTCGTTTGCCCGTTGGCTCTACTCCGTAGGAATTCTCCTCCCACAAACAGCCTGCACCTTGCTAATCTCATATACCACAATTAATAAGTGAGAACAGGGAAGACTCTTGATTAAATGTAATATGCAATCAGTGTCCTACTCAGATGCCGACTAGCCACACTTAAATCTGTACCATCATTTCCAAGTATAGTCTTCGGAAATATACTCATTGATGAAAATTGAGAGACCATGATTTATGAAGTTTATTATTATTTGCCAAAGTAGTACTAAGTACTGGGTACCATTTTCACAGACCATGCCTTGTTACTAGTCCAAATTAATAGACACCCAAATCTCTGTGCGCTGTTTGAATGACTCCATTGCAAAATGAATAAATACATAATGCGATGTCATAATAACCACATCTTTGGATTAAAACGGGAGTACGAATCTGGTGGGTGATGGTGGTGCTCTGACTTGGACTAAGGGATACCCCTGAAAATTTCCAAACTTTTGTGGGGATCAACGCAAAACTAGTTAAAATGGCTGGCCAAAAATTTGCCAAAAAGAAATAAACGTTTTAAGAGATTCATAAGAAATGTTTTGAAGAGATCGCTAAAATTCTCTTAAAATGTGCATGCAATTTTGACTAAAATGACTCGGAGAATCTACTCGTTTTTTGTGTACTAGACAAGAAGGTCTAGCCCTTTTTTCTGTACGCAGAGGGGGGTCTACGCGTATTTGGGTTTGGATGGGTCAACATCCCCAATCCCCTCGTCGTCCTATGATCTTGTGAACTTATGCGTATGCCACCAACTACTTACCCTACATGGTAAACGGGTATTACTTCGACACATGGTCACCTCGACGAAACTTCCACTAACTAATGAGTGTGGACTAAATCACGAAACATAAAACGCAACTATGTTCATATCAGACCTGCTGCAGTCAGAGTTGTATGCGGGCCGCGGGTACCCGCGGGTACCCGCGGGGCGGGGCGGGGCGGGGCGGGGCGGGCCGAATTTTACTACCCGCGCGGGCCGCGCGGGCCGATGCGGGCCGATTTTAGCTACTTTATATATATATATATATATATAAGTCGAAACTTATTTATCATCTACAAACTTGAATCCTGTGGTTTCTACATGAACTTTTTTAAAGTGTTTAGCACTGAAAGTGGGGGTCAGCAATTGGCGCAGAAACTGAATTTCTAGTTTAATTTCGGAACTTCGTGTTGAAAACTTAAGCACCTGAATATAAATCCATGACAACTTCTCACTGAAGACTTTAATTCATTTAAGGTGCTGCTAACCTTTAGTGCAGTGCATTTGTGGTGATTTTTTAAAACGCTATAACTTTCACAATTTTGGGAGTTGGAAAGAGTTCTATACATCGTTTAAAGCTTGGAATCTACATTCAGGTGAGCTTACGGAACTAGCAAAATTAACAAAAAATTTTCAGACATACTGACATCTGGCAGCTTCCCGGCACGGATACTGGATTTTTCAGACCTGATTGAAGTACAGGCCTCAAGCTTAACGGGAGAAATGTTATATAAGATCCTGAATTGTTGAGCAAACATTTTTGAACATCGATTTTTCAAAACTGTAGAATTGGATAAAAGCACTGTTCGTGCCATGATATGAAGGACATATGGGCTGAAGGACGTTTTTTTTTATTTGGCTCTGCCTGCAGGTCTTCATTGTCGAGAAAATCCGCCAAATACGCATTGAGTTTTCTTGCTACTCATTATGTTCTAGCCAAAACCAAGAAAAACATCCCTCCGCGAAAGTTCGGATTTCCACTCTGCCAAAACTCTCCGGAATCCGTCGAGTAGTTTTTGAGAAATCGACGTTTAAAACAAAATAATCGCAGTTTTGCCAAAATTGTTTTTCGGCCAAATCTCCAGTGTAAAGCAATTAACACCTGCTAGTAAGCATTCATAAATGTAAACTAGACTGTGTATCGATTGGATATGGATCAAAACTGTCCGTTAAGATTTGGTAGTATTTTTGAAAAAGCTGATTTCTTCGAAAATGACAATGTTTTGACCCTAAAAACGTTTTTGATTATACTGACGACTGGACCACTGGACATAGGTCGTAGGTTGTAAAGGCAAAAATGTTCATTTCGGTGTCCTCTTTTCAGCCATGACAACTAACCACCCTTTTAGTTAAGGGAAGCTAAGCTTTAGTTACCACTTTAAGAACAGTTAATTGGTAGACAACAAAGTTCAAATCAAACGAACAGAAAAATTTGCCGGATCCGGAAGTATCTTTGAAAATACATCAGTTTTGGTGCTCAGGTACTACATAGGAAGCAATTTTTACGTGCGGGTACCTGCGGGCCGGATTTCGCGTGTGCGGGCCGCGGGCCGGCGTGTTGCGGGCCGCGGTCATAAGGTACGGGCTGCGGGCCGGGCGCGGGCCGAAAAAATCGGCCCGCATACAACTCTGGCTGCAGTGCATGATGATGTCTAGTCGCTATTAGTCTGGATCTTGTCTAGGTGTGTTTGGTGCAGTTGAAAAGACAAGAAGTTGAAAGCTTCTGTGTAATGGAGTCACCATACAAACAAGTAACAACTTCAAGGGCAATAAGAAATCAAAAAGAGCAAAGACCTGGTGCACATGACTGGGGGCAGTGTCATTTCAGCAATATGAAAAGGTTATTGTTTTATTTTAGCCAACATACAGTTAGTTTTATCTTGAAGAAATGGTCTTGTCAGTTCATTGGAGTGCGTAAACGGCCGGCTTAGTCTGACTTGGGCCACATCTGAATTGGGCCACAAATTTGATAGGCTCAAATTAACACAGCTCTGACCTATCAAAATCTGTTGCATGTGTCTAGTAGCCTCCGCTTACTTGAATGAAGGGGGATAAAATGACGACAAATTTTGTAAACAACAAGATTTTGGAATCTATACAAAAATAGAAACTATTGAAATTTTACAAACTGTACAAAATAGGACAAAGTAAATATTTATTACGTAGACTGCCTTGCGTCCGAAAACTAAAACTAATGCTGAGCTGAGTAGACGTATTAGGCAATTAAAAATGAAATTAATTTGCGCCATAATTTGGACTTTGACTCTTTTGGATTTGAGTCATTTGACTCCAGGAATTATCGAAAATTAGTTTGGGTTTGTGTTTTCCTGAATTTTGAATTATTTTAAATAATGAAACTGTTTTGCAATTTATGTTTTTATTTAGAATTATTGATTTAATTTGACATTGAGTGTGAAAGATGATTATTGAAAATTTGTTTATAATCTGTTAATTTTACGACAATATGTAAACATTTTTACCTATATCCATAACTGTTACTTTTGTGCTCACGTTTATGAAACATAAGCATGTTCATAACTGTTTCATTTCTTAGAAACATAAAATTTTGCATCAGCCATATAGTATGACTTTTATCTGACGTGTTGGAAAGGGGCGGAGTTTAGTAATTTGAATGACAGACTTCGACTTCAATTCAGCCAATAAAATTTTGTGGCCCAGTTCAGATGTGGCCCAAGTCAGTGTAAACCGTGTAAACCATGCAATGTATGTGTCTCAACAAGGCTGTAGATTTAGGTATGCACTACAACCCTAGCAAATTTCAGGGATATACATCACTAAGGTGTACATTAAAAGGTCTTAAAAGGTCTTAAATGTACAACTTTGGGAAAAATTTGTAATGAAAGGACTTTCATTAATAGTCAAAATGGGTCAAAAATTGGTTAACCAGTTAATTGTTTCAAAGAACGAACTAAATCCCGTTAAATAGAAGATCATTGCATTGGTTATGCTTCATCATGTTTGCCAAAGCCAAATGTCCAAGTTCATATTTGTATAGTTATCTTGTAATTGAGAACAAATATCAGAGTTGCCAGACTAAAACCAGCAATTAATGTCCCGGTCTTTACCCCAAAAGTCAAGTTAATAATAGAAGTGGATTCATGTAGTCGCCTAGTAGAAGCATTACACCATCTAAAATCTGAAGAATATCAGAACGCACACATAAAACCAATAACAAAATCAAAGAATCTATTGATCAGAGTGAATTGACGGGAGATCTAATTGAAGAGTGGGTACTCTTCTTCCATCTGGAATTGGTCCGGGATGGGACCTTTTCAATCGTATTGTCATCCATGGTGGTTAATAAATCTAGGCCAAGACAATTTTAGTTCTAATCACAGAAAGAAATTGCGCAAATTTGTTTCTAAGCCCGTATAATTTCCCTAAAGTGCAGTTTTATGGCTAGAAAATGCCACATATTGGAAGATAGTCACTTAGCTAAGCTTAAAATAGGTAGATAGGTAATTATTTAATGTGAAATGAACTTATTATTTGTTAGTTAGGGTTTATATTCATTAATTGGTAGTAATTAGGTTTAAATTAGTCAATTTTAATAATTTGGTGCTGAAAAACAACTTAGGTTCATTGGAAAGGCAATTTTCTCCTGATTCCAAAAATGCAATTCCCATTTTTTAACTCCCAAAAATGAGTGAGTTATAAAGGAAAATGTTTTAGTAAGATTACTTTTAGTTTCGTAATCTTACCTCTTTAAAAGGTTTACCTCAAAATTTGGTCCCCACCCACCTTTGTGTTAACTTTTGGGAACTCCCTTTTCATTGTCTGGGAAGCCGCCTGCTTCCCAGACAGCGTAGTAGTGGGAGTACTACTACGTCCATTCATTCTCTTTCTATGTGAGGCTTGTCCTCACTTGAACTTTTCTTTGGGCCAAAAGGCCAGGAGAGAATTGCCTCTCCAAAAGAAAGTTAGTACACACCTTTGTGTACATAGGTAGGTCTGGAGGGGGCTTAACCTCCTCCTTAATAAATTAAAATTAATGAAAATTAGTAGAAATAGGTAAGAACATACGTAGGATACGAATATGTAATCAGTTTTAGGTAAAAAATTACGTATGATTTTTTATGCACATTTTTAGGCAATTGCTCCCTACTTCCTCGGTCAAGCGAGGACACTGAGTTTCTAGCAATAGGGAGCAATTGTTGCTAAGGTTGCTGGGTTGGCTTCTCTTGTTTGCGGCCAAAAGTTTACCTGAAATTTCAAAGTAGGGGCCCAGGACAAGAGAAGCCAAAGAAAATATTAAAATTTGAAATAGACATATAAGTTGTGCCCAAAGATGGCACTTAAAATTATTTTTCCCATAATCGGCCGGGATTGGCCTGATTTTTAAGCCCCATTTCAGCCGAACCCGAGAAAGTTGAAAATTAGATCCGAAACTTCCCCCTTTGGTTGCATTTACATGTTAACCAAAATTTTATAAAATTTCAGAAAGTTTCGGACCCAGAAATTAATCAGAAAAGTGGTCAGTTGGGGGCAATATTTCGCCATTATCGTTAATCTTCACCCCAACTGACCACCAGGCCCAAAAAGAGCCTAGATCTTCGCGTATAAAAGATAGGAAGCTTCTAGAAGTTTCTAGAAACTTCTAGAAGCTTCCACCTAAAATCAAAGAGAAGTCCCCGTCTCCGAGCTGTCACTGAGCTGTCAGAGAGCTGTCAGCTCAGTGGCGAATTCTAAAACTCTCATTAGTGTTCGCTGAGGGCCGACCGAGAGAGGTCGGCCAAATTTTGCTCTCCGAGTGCACGTCCTTATAGTGGGCTGTGGTTTGCAGCACCTAGGACCGTGCACTCACTAAAAATTCTTAGGAAAAATATAGGGACTTTTCTGGCCCTCGGGCCAGAAAAGAATGTGAGTTTCTACCCGCGAACACTTACACTCTGAGGAGCCTTTGGGTCTTCTATACCCGGCTCAAAAACTACTGGCTAGGAATAAAAATATTAGGAATTTTGCACTGTCGGCCTTCGGGCCTATTTTTTAATATGTGATGTTTTGGCCTTCGGGGCCCTTTTTCTTTTATGCGGCCAATTGGCCAATTTCTTTTTATTATGCCAAGCCAAGGCCCTAGAGGCCAGTTTTTGTATTTTGAAGAAGGCCCTCGTGGCTATGGGGGTTTTGTAGTTTATGGGATCTGAGTGGGGACCTCACCTTTTGAGTCTGAGATAGAGGGTCCCTTAATTACGACCCTGATTTTAATAAGCTAGTTATAGCGATCTTTTCACCTCACAGCCGGCAACTAGGTGTTGCCGGCCATATTCTGTAACAAAGACACTAACGATCTAAAAGTCACTGTTCTTGTATAATTGTTTTATTTTAGCGTTAGGTCGGCTTTGAAATTAGTAGGTTTCTAAAATATAGGTTGTTTTAAATCGAGTCTAAAACCCTGAGTCTTTGCGTCATTTTATTAATTAATAATTCTAAGTTTCGGGGAGGAATGGCCGGCTTCCTCCAATCAGTAAATTAAAATATGTTTTGTAGTTTTGTTTAATAATAATTGCTTAGCAATTATTATTCACTCAAGGCTTTCACAAAGTTCTAACCAAATTTCTTTTAAACAAGGAAAACATTAGGTTTTCCTAAATTCGAGTTACCAAGTTTCGAAGTTCACAAAGTTTAAGTAAACAAAACAGCAACTCTTACAGAAAATCCACAAAATGTGCATAAATCAGTAGCTTAGGAAAGTACCTAGAATTTAGATTATAAATAGAAAATTTAGTAACTAGGATTGTTTAACATGATTAATAGTTGTAATATTATGTTTAGTAATTACGTTTTATTTAAGAGGTATTAGCTAAGTTAGAATGTGTGAAAGTGTGTATGAATGTCCGTTCTGTGTATGTTTGTATGCGTGATGCAGATCACATAAACTCCTTCTGTTCGACGAAGGTTGTGAGAACTGCAAGAATGAGAGCGAAGGACCAAATTAGCGTGTGTGTGTGATGTGTATGAAAATGTAAAAATGAGTGTATGAATGAGGCAACTCATGTAAACTCCTTTTGTGCGAGAAAGGTCTTGAGATTTGCCGGGTATGATTGACCTTAAGGTATTAGGCAGGATAAGGGTGGATCTGATTAGCAGTCACCCAAATATTAACAATACAGTACGTAGGTGTGAATGTTGCATAAATGTTGTATAAGTGTGCCAGCAGTGGCACAGTGTGAATGTTGTGTGAATGTTGTATAAGTGTGCCAGCAGTGGCACAGTGTGAATGTTGTGTGAATGTCGTATAAGTGTGTCAGCAGTGGCACAGAGTGAATGTTGCGTGAATGACGTATAAGTGTGCCAACAGTGATACGGTGTAAACGTTACGTAAAACTATAGGTGTGATTGATGAATGTGTGTCTTTAGCTAAGTTTGTAATACAGTGATGATTATATGTTAAATGAAACAATTGAAGATAAAAGAATATCCGTGTTTTTGTATGCTTATGTGTTTTCTGTCCCAATACCCGTGGTGTTACGGGTATTACGAAATAACTACCTAGTAGTCAGATCATAAGCAGGAAATTACGCAGATAGAATCTAGATTTAGTTTAGGGATGTATGTGAGCTCAATCGAATGGGATGTGTGTTGGAATGAGGTTACATACAGTATAAATAAAAATATGCAAATGAGGTAGTGATTCTAGGCCTAGGGTCATGGGGACCCCGGATTAGGTCCTAAACATCAAATATTGTTCAGAAAGTCCTCGATTCGCCCGCGTAGGCAACTCCATGTAATTGGGCGGGCGAATCGCAATAAAAGGACACAGTACTTAATCGAATTACTTAACGATGCTCTCATTTCACTGGAAATTCAAATCTTCTGTAATTTCGACCAAAATTACCTAGGAATACGTAAGGAATTAGTTAGGCAAACATTGTTGTTAATTGTTGTAATTGTGATGCTCTTTGCTTGGAAAGTACGATTATTATTATTCTTGTCTGCCGAGGGTAACGCTGTAATCTTCATGCCCACCAAAAGTAAAGGTTCCAAAACTGCCAACTAGGAACGGCGTTACATTTAACGGCTCAGTGCTCGTCAGGGTTAGTTACCAAAAATGGTCTCAAAATTCATAAAATGGGTCCGATTGGCTGTTTTGAATATGGGTTTTGGTTAACGAGTTGAGTTATTAAGGTTAAACAGGCAATTAGTCAGTATCATGAACGGCAGCATGCAGGAAACAATAATAACCCTGAAATAATAAGTATATTACTTGGTTACGTACGATTAGTAGTTAATGAGTATTAGACTATCTTCCAATAACAGTAAAATCGACGTTTATGCACAGGTTCTCTGTTTAATACTGAAATTGCAGTTCTGAATCCATCTATGCAGGAAATGAGTATTTCCTGCAGTTTGGGACCAGAAATCGTCCTGAACTAACCAAAGAACCACACTTATGGTGTCATTTCAGTACAATAGTGAAATCATGGGTCTGACCATCGAATTGGCCTAAATATTGGGTTTTGTGTGTAATCAGAGACCCAGAATTACTTGAACTTAGTTGTGGTAATTCTGGACAGTACAGCCGCAGAATGTTTGTTACAGAAACGTGTCAGTTGCAATTTCCTGCACAATAGTGCAGGAAATTGCCAGAAATATTACATTCTGCAAACCTGGCCTTTTCAATCGGAGATAACATAAAAAGCCTTCAAAATTTCACACTAAAATTAGCAAGTTTTAAACGTTTCAACTAATTCAAGATGACAAGTTCGTGCTCAAGATCTGAAAGCCGAAAGAGTGAATAATGGTTGCTGGGTTCGATTCCCGCACCATAACTGTATAACTAATGGGTTTTAACCCATTTGATTCAGGTGCGAAGTCTGTGGATCTCTCGCCTGAAGACGTCAATCTTGCCTCTGGTCGATTAGCAGTGATTATCAGTATTGGAATTGGAATTGTTAAGTAGGAGCCGGAAGTGCTCAGAGTCATAATCAGTCGAAGGACATTCGGATCTCATAACTGTAGGTACTCTTGTTGGTTAGAGAGTAACTGAATCTTTGAGGCAGAGACGAACCTAGTCCGCACCGGAATCTTTGGGTAGAAACTGAAACATATTTTGGTGATTGAAATTTGGAAACTTGTTTGGAAACCAAGATTCGAGTTGAACTTTTTATACTAGAATTACGAATCGACATCTTATTTGATTTAAAATGCTTATCTCTGTTCTTCTTACACTATTGGGGGTGGATATCCCCCAAGCTCTGCTTTAAAGCTAAGTAACTCCGTCAATCCTGAGATATTGATAGTGAAGACAAGATAGAAGACAGATCTAAATTAATCTTGAACTTTAATCTAACTGTTTAACTTTGACCGATTATCTCCCGGTACATTCCCCCCCTTCTCCTAGCCTTGTATTAGCTGATCCTCTTGAATTGGAGTTGATCTGCAGGAACCTATCCGATAGCAATCTCTAAAGTGGGCTGTGGAGTCTTAGCGACTACTTTGCAGCAACTGAGAGCTCACCCAGAGTCCGAGCCTACCCTTCATTGTATTATTATTATCATTATTATTATTATTATTATTATTGTTAATATTGGTTTTGGTCCTTTGGTACTGTAAAGGACAGATAAAGAGAGTGCACTAGCATAACACGCACGTAAAGCATATAGGACACCAGCAACTGAGACTGAGTTAGGTCCTTGAGTTGAGTCATAGCAGAGGTAGAGATATAACAGTAACCTGAAGAAGAGTCTAGCCCTAAATCATTACAAATCCATTCTCCCTGTAGAGAGTCTGGCAACTCTGGTATATTGACTGTTAACGGCAATTGTCAGTATACCTGTGTTTGATATATCCCTGTTATTGTTATTATACAGTGTATTAACTAATATTATAATCATTATCATATTCAGTACCCAGTTTGTTAATAATTGTTGGAAACATATTAAACAGAGTGCCGTGTTTAAACGAGACTGCAAACCAGCTACCTACAGATCCGGGTGTGATCTTCCTAACAAACAGTAAGTTTTCTCAGATCTCGCTAGAGATCTGACTAGAACCTCTCACAGAAGAGAAGATCTGAGTTTGTGCCTTCGATCTGCGTGTCAAGGCCCTCTATTTGATTTCGGCAGTGAACAAATAGAGCGAGAATCGACCCCTCTCGCCTTTCTCTGTTGATTATCAACCAAACGAACTCACAGCAGTACCCCTTCTAGGTTAGCTGTAGAGATCCCCGATTCTGGAAAACCACCTTTCGGGAATCTGGTACATAAGTTTGTCCACTTAGGCAAACGTGCTAACCTTCCGTGTAAGTGAGCTATCAACCTGAACGACCCCACTTCAGGAATCGGATCAAATTGGTCAAACTTTCTGTTTCAATCCGACTCAGTTCATTACACCCCAAACTGTAATGATACGTTTTTGAATAGGCTATATGCCTATAGCCCTGCCAAAGAAAACTGAAATATTTGTAGTCTGAAAACTGAAGTTCTTTATGGTAAACTCGTTTTGTGTCATCTTTTAAAGGTCGACGTTTTGTTAGAAACGTGATATCCGAGCTGCACGACGCAGGCTACGTTGACACAGACATCAGAAACTGCAGTCTCAAAGCAAAACATTAGACTAAAATATCGCTAAAAATAGATAGTATTATATTTCCTTAAATAAGCATTTAATGACTGCATGAATAAGCAGTGACATCTCCAGTTTATGTTTACTAACTCAACCGTTTTCATGACTACATCAATTTAATACTGAAGAGTTCACAGTAAAACACTTTAAACACAAAAATTATAAAAAAATCATTATGATACTTCAAAAAGCTACAATTAGAAAAACTAATAAGCCGCCTTGCTGTAAGTTACGTTACGTATCTGTCGAATGCATCATTCAAATCCCCAGCTTCAAAAACATCAGACTAGATTTCTATTAAATTAGTAGTAAAATTAAAATAGGAAAACTCAGCGTACAAACTATCCAGGCAAACAAACACATTCGGGTGCAATCTCATTGCAGTGTTGTTCACCGGCCCAAGTTTTCATGGGCAGGCCGTAGGCCGTAGGCCCAGGCCCCCTCTTTGTCTCACAAATCAATTACTAGAACCCTGTAAGCTGGCTCCCTATTGAATATCACTTGATTTATCGAACGCCACAGCGTCGTGCAAGAAACTAAAATAGTACAAGTGTAAGCACCGGCAGTGCTCTAACAAATTTGTACACACACTAGCAGGAGAGGCTCCGAGTGAAGCGAATGAGTGTTCAGCTCACGAGAGCTGCCACTGCGAATGAGCGTGCAAATTTCTGTGAGCACAGCTACGGCTGGGCTCGTACAAAAACTTAAAATCCATAGTTTCTTTCATCTTCTACATGTTACGTTACGTCCGAAAGATACCTTCCTGCTTTCATGTCATTCATATACTTTCAAACCTAATTGTCCTAATTTGCATATTTATGTCTACGGAAAGCATAGGGAAGTATGGAAGGAAAGAAATCCTCATCAGTAAAGTAATTTCTGCAGGCTATCAGCGGCCTCGCTGCAAACTCCACCTGGGGATTGCATTGCACGCTGTCGCGTGCAATAACAGGAGTCGCTAACTCGCTGTAACAGGAGTCTGTGCTCTGGCGTAATGCCTGATGAAGGGCTGGCCCCCCTTCCACAGATGTAGTCAACATTAGAGTTGTCGCTCCTGGCTTCGGGCTGTGAATCCGGAGATAAGCACCGGCACCCTATAACCTTCTGTAGGTTGGAGTTCTCTCCAGGGGTCACTTTACCTTTTACCTTTTTTGCGTGCAATTTAATTGAGCCATTTTTCAAAACTGAAGTAGATTTGTTTTCTGCTATAGGTTGGGCACACATATTTTGGAAATGCAAATTGGTTGCTCAGTATCAACAGGCATGAAAGTGGTAAGCATATCTTGCAGAGCATAAGAGCGTAAGTCTATCTGGCTTTCACATTTTGACAGGGCTAGCTTGCCATCTTAGAAAGGTTCCAGTTAGTGCTGGGACCGGTTCCGATTTTTGAAACCGGTTCCGGTTCCGGTTCTTGACTACCGGTTCCGGTTCCGGTTCTAGCTACCGGTTCCGGTTCCAATTGGTATTTTTGATAAAAAAGCTAAAATCACACAATTTTTTATTTTTTTGACAATTGCTATAAAAACTTAATATATTTAACTGAACAAAGCTATTAACGTGTTTTTAAACAGTGTTTTTGATTACTTTTTACTATTTATATACAAATATTTACGGTGAAAAAGATATGGTCTGTTTCATTTTTACCAATATGTTGGGGAAATTTTAGCTACCAGAGCTTACCAAAATACTAAGTATTCTCAACCTAGATAAACATTTAGCTACTGCCCTTCAAAAAGCGAACGTCGCATGAAACTTTCCTCGACCAATTTCAAGCAGTACAACAAAATTTGCTTATCGATTCAACAGCTACAGTTACAACATTACAAAGCTTAATCATTGCAAAAGCAGCTCTTAATCATTGCAAAAGTAGCTCTTAATCATTGCAAAAGCAGCTATCTCATCTCAGGGGTCGAAGATTTTTCGAGATCGAAAACTATAGCAGAAAACATTGGGGAAAATTGTTGAACGAGAATTAAAACTTTTCGAGCACTTATGCAGCACACAGGTACAACTAACTTCATACCTTTGAAACCAAAAATTGTATGTTACAATAAATAAAATCAAGCTGCTAAGTTTTTATTTTACATAGAATTTGTTTTAATTTTTGTAGTTGAAATAAACAAATTTGTAAGAAAAGAGAGCTATTCCATATCCAATCCTAAACCTATATATGAGCAAAAAGTACTAATATAAGCAAAAAGTACTAAAATATGACTATGAAATATGAAAATTTTTAATAGACCATCAAAGGCCTTCTTTTTTGGTAGCGCTATCCAATTGCTATTAATTACCTACCTCAGGGATACTGTTGCTCAGATTAACCCTTAATCTGGAGTTGCGCCTTCAGTATACTGGTTTGCTTCAGTTGAAGTTTGCACACAAAAATTGCAGAGGCAACAGCTAAAGCTGGAAGAGTTGCCGTAAAGCATCAAATCCTTAATGCTTACCTTTGTCATCCTTAAAGAAGAGTTAACACTGAATACACCTTAGTTCTTCTTTTGTTATAACCTTTTCAGAAAACTTAAAACATTGACTGAAAACTGTTATTAAAGACATCATAAAATTGATATCAAATCTTCTGACATTTACACAACAACTTTCAAAAACAAAATTTTATATCTAAATGGAAGTACCAAAATAAAGTTAAATTCCAAATGCTAAATTCAAATTCATAAGAAAATTTTAAAATTTTACAAAATAAACCTTGATTGAAGTTTCAAACAGCCAAAATTAAACTAGAACCGGCCGGTTCCAAAAGCCACCGGTTCCGGTTCCGGTTCCGGTCTAAAAATCCTACCGGTTCCGGTTCCGGTTCTACCGGTTCTTTTGGAACCGGTCCCAGCACTAGTTCCAGTAGAAACTACAGGAATCACATTTTGCAGATGATAAATTTGGAGTCTAATGCTCTTCAGAAAACGTCTATTTACTGCAATTCTCATATATAATGACGGACACGGAACCTATCTTCTCAAAACTGCATTTCATTTTCTAAGTCACCACATTTCTTCCTTCTATTTTTAATGTCTAACTCCTCTCTCAAATTGTCTGTACTTGGGATGTACTTACACTTCCAGAGGTCGGCGATTACCTGTAGACCTTTGATTCTCTGCAGTGGATCAATAACCGGCGGT
>JASAND010004631.1:0-15469 GCA_030248195.1 Trissonchulus latispiculum
AACCGTCCAAACCCGTCTGCGTTCAAAGGTCGATTGTCCGCCGCGTCACTTGCAGAGGCCGTATCGGCCGGTTTAGTCGAAGCCTTGGATGTTTTCACAGGGGAATGTTGAACAGACATTGAAAAAGAAAAAGGTAACACACGAACAAAGAATCAAGGAAAATGTACACAAAATATAGAAAAGTACACACTTACAATTAGGGACAATAAGCACTCCGGTTAAAACACAACACTGAGTTAATTAAAAGAAAAACTTAAAGGACACAAATAAAATACTAGGAGATCAAATTCGAGAAAGCACAACACAAATACACCACTATAATGACAAAAACAGAAAAAACAAGAAGACAACCATACACTAGAACAGGAACAATAAAAGGAAAAGGTCGAAGACTGGCAGCCTAATGTAAAGTTGGAAGGGTATGGGCAACCAAGCTTTACGGGTGGAAACTGTGCGCGTATGGAAACGACGAACCTGGAGGAGACTTATGTTCCAGTCGACCTGGGCAGATCTCGCCAAGAAGTCAGTAAACCTAACAAACCACTAAAGGAATTAACTGAAGGGACAAATGACTGTCTAACTACGGGACTAATAGTGAACTTTGATTAAGTTAAACACATGCTCAGTAAATAATTAGCCTACCTATACTTAGAGAGTAACTCAAAACCTACCTACCGACTATACAATTCTAAATTAAAATCCTAACTACAATTCCCTAATGGCTCATCTACTGAGACCACATTTAATAAAGAAACAGGCAAAGGGAGAGACTCCCGAAAAGGTACAAAAGTATCAGAAATTTTGACAGTAGAATATTCACCAACAAACTTACAAA
Source organism: Trissonchulus latispiculum (assembly GCA_030248195.1). Classification (NCBI taxonomy): domain Eukaryota; kingdom Metazoa; phylum Nematoda; class Enoplea; order Enoplida; family Ironidae; genus Trissonchulus; species Trissonchulus latispiculum. The sequence goes on from JASAND010004631.1 coordinate 836, forward strand.
ACAGCAATAATCAAGTCACTGAGACACAGTTACAAATAAACTAGACATAAATAAAATTTTCAGACACAAACACAAAACCATTTACGTACACAAATATCAGTACCAAAAGTTATTCAAACCCTTTTAAAAACTAATAACTCAAACATTTACCCCTACGCCGTCGCGGCTGACTAAACTAGGTGACATGACGTAATCTACCCTCCTCTAAAATAAACCGCAATATTAATTTATCAAATGAAAAAGAAACTAAAACACAACTGCAAGCGCTACTAATTTCTATGTAGACCCATGAGGTCGCCTCAGAGTCTAAGTGTTAAAAGAAAAAGAATCAATAACTTACAGAAAAGGGGTCCGGCAGAAAAGATAGGCTCGTATATAAAGGGCAGGCACAGCGTAAACTAAACGACCGCACACTCCGAGAATTTAGACAAGACTGACTGGTTTTTAAAGTGAAGGCTGAGAGAGATGCCTAGTGAAATTTGATTGGCTGAATTTAAGACCCTCTTGCAGACCCGACTATGCGCTTCCACAAGTCTAGCTCAGCAGCGCCACCTAGTCGCTAAGTGGGCTGAATAAAACACACACATTTTAACATAAGAAAATAGACACTCTTAAACTAATTTCAACCCCAAATTTACACAACACATATTTCTTATTAAAAATACCACTCTTACTAAAATTTCACACCAAAATAAACTCCCTAAAATTACACACAATTCACACATCACACCTTACACATTACAGTATGCTCATCGTTTTCAGCGACCCCGATTTATTACACATACAGAGCGAAATTTAAAAAATCCCCCCTCGTTACTTCGTGTGCATTGGCCGAAATATTCAGCTAAAATAAACCAAACCGATCTAGCTGCTAGCCTGTGAAAAAGTCGAACACAACCGAAGTGCCAAAATAGCGAAGGTCCGAATTCCTGCCAAAACTGAGGAAAGGGGAATGTGGCCCGTTTGTCTGCTCCCGATCACTCAGGGCGTAAAGGAGGAGGCTTTCACGTCTAAACGATACCTTAAAATTAATGACCACAATCAGAATTTTAAGGACATCAGATCTTTTGGTATAACATGCCTATTTCTGCTGAGAAATGCTACAAAGTAGTTGTTGTTGTTGCTATGCTTCCGATTGTTGGCAGACGTCAATTGATCCGGACACCTGATAGGTGCCCGCATTCCCGGAGAAAGGCAATTACATTCCCTGGGGAACCACACAGGACCTGGTGCGAAGGGTTGGAACCGAGGTGTCTGAGGCGGGCCCCATCCGCCTGGGGGCAGTTAGGACATGGTTCAGGTCATCTGGTTTTCCTGGGCAATATTGGCAGAAAGGGGTTTCGGAGGCACCAGCAATTCAGTGCAGATACCATCTCATACTAGATATACCATCTCATCTCATCCAAGAGTATATAATACCAAGAGTGGGAAGCTTAGCCCTTCCTAATGGAAATGGCCTGCGAGATGCTCGGCACTTTAAGGCCGAAATCTCGGGGGGGGTACCACTTACCATTGTTCAGCATGTGCTTATAACTAAAGAACTAACTAACTATAACCTAGAACTAAAGCGCATCTGATTGGCTAATCGCCTACTTTATGTCACATTTATATACGTGTATAAGCGGACCCCCCCCAGAGATCTCGGAAGGGAGGGGGAGGATTCCCGCTGAGCGTTGTTAAGCGTGTGTTTATATGCGATTGAACTGAAATGTATTTGATTGGCTACTTAGCTACCGTAATCCTCATCGGTGCATTTCAGTTCGACTGCATATAAACACACGCTTAACAACGCTAATCGGGACCCCCCAGAAATCTCGGGTCCGCTTATGCACGTAAACTTGACATAAGGCAGGCGATTAGCCAATCAGATGCGTTGTAGTTCAAACGCATGTAAACGCATGCTGAACAATGGTAAGGGTACCCCCCCCAAGATTTCGGCCTTAATGTGCCGAGCATTTCGCAGGCCATTTCAATTAGGAAGGGCTAAGGTTCCCACTCTTCCTATTATATACTCTTGGCTCATCTAAAATAGGGGGCATTTATTACAAAAATTTTTCAAATTTTTGTATGTTTTTTGCGTAAAAACTGCAAAAATCGAACGCTAAAACTGACTAATTTTAAGTGTGAAAATTCAGTTAAAAATCCGACGAAGCCGGAAAATGTTTTGAAAATTTAGGGTAAATATGATTAAATTCGGCAATTTTTGGGGTTATCGGGGGTCGGAATTTATGGGGACTTTTTATGGTGGTGGAACCTCGAATGGGGAGAGGTTGCCGAATAAGGGCGGCCCCCCACTAGGGATAAGCCAGACCAGAGGGCCAAAAACGCCATTTTTAGTGATTTTTAGGCCATTTCTAGTGAAAATGTGACTTAGAATCTTTTCGTCAAAACAGGCCAAAAAATACAAAGTTTGGGCCCTTCTCCTGAAACCTACAGAGCGCAATTGAAAAATCCCCCTCGTTACTTTGTGCACATAGTCCGAGATATTCAAACAAAACAAACCAAACCGATCTAGCTGCTAGCCTGTGAAAAAAATTAGAACACAACCGAAGTGCCAAAATAGGTAAATTACTACTTTGGGGCCTTGGCACAGCCAAAATTGGCAGTGGCCAAAATGACCAAAAAAGGTTGGATGGGAGGACCCTGCCTACCAACATAGTAGTATTGGGCCAAAATTCCCACATCGTTCCAACACTGCGCTGACATACTTCCGAAAAGCGTTATTAACCGAGGAAAAAACGCACGGTAACTCCCGCCTAGTGCAAAATTTCGAAGTCCGGAATTTTAGCCAAAAGTATGGTGATACTTGTAGTACTGCTCGAGTACTTTACGATCGTAACCTTTTTACCCCTCCCGGACTTCTAATTAGCTGGCACCAGGCCAATACTGTCTCCAGGGGGCCGCGTAGACGCCATTATACCCATATTATGTAGGGGCGCTATCGCACCACTACATAATTAGCACAGTATATATACAGCATAGACGCTATAGAGGCATATCAGGGAAGGGAGACAAGATTTTACTCAAATTTAATGCAAGCTTAGCCGTTTGCAACAGCTTCAGACAGACAGATTCTAAATTAAAGTCTGGTTTCATCAAATTTACGACGTTTCCTCACCGCGATGATTTTTTCGAAAATTTTAAAAGTATATTAACACAAAGCATATAAAGTAACTGGAAATACTCTAAATTAGTTGCCGGGAAATTGTTCAAAAAATTTGATGACCAAGCTCAGGTCGAATACCCTATATCAGTGCACCCACTGTTCTCACATCTACAAGACATGACGCTCATTGGGTCTTTCTGTTTCGGACTGAAGCTTTTGCCGTGTGACTGCAGGAGAGACGTTTTTCATTAATGATTAATGCCTTGCATCCTTCGTAGAGCCGCCTACCAGCCCGCGTTTACTTAATTTTCAAGACATGCGCACTCTCTGCGAAATTAAAAAATCTGTGCCTCAATGGTCACGCCCCTACTGGAGCTAGCTGCGGACTGCTAGCGGGGTTCTTCCCTTCTAGCCTTCCCTCCCCACTCGACAACCTTCTCTCCAGTCGAGAATGAAAAATCATGAAACGAATCCCACAGATTCCGGGGCTCCATAACCCAGAATAGAAATGACACAAAGACACAGTATACTTGTCATTGAAATTAACGCAACAGATTAGACCGTCAAGCAACTCATACCTTTCGTTAATCACAACAACGGCAGCCAATCTCCTCAAGGAATTCACTTCCACTTTCCCATGCTTGGGTTTATCAAATAAATCAAGGTCAAGGTGAAGGCGGTTCAGAGCTTGATCAAGTAAATCAAGGTTAAAGCGGTTCTGAGATACATCCAAGTGATTCAAAAGAAGTCTAGTAAATCCCAAAGGAAGATGGGTGAGACGATTTTCAGAACAATTCAAAACTTGGAGTTGATGGTGCAGCCGTCCAATATGTTCTGGAAGGGTGGACAGCTGATTCCGACTCAGATTCAAATCGGTCAAATGGATCAACTGAGCCACATGAGGACTGAGAGAGGTCAGACGGTTCCCAGAGAGATCCAGACGAACCAGGCCCCTCAAACTTCGCCAAAATCGCCAGGACAACTGCCGAAGCCCGTTGGAGGAAATATTCAGAGAGCGAAGACTGGGTAGGGAATCAAAGTGGAACTGGAGCGGTGGAATGAGAAGGCCTAGACGATTGTGGGCAAGATCCAACACTTTGAGGGCACTCAACTGGAGCAAGACAGAAGGCAGACGACACAGGAAGCAGTTGCTCATGTCTAGGTGCTCGAACGCGTCTGAAATGTCTGTCGAAGGTGGATACTGAGATCGTGATATATCAGTGATAAGTTGTTCTGACTCCGTTGGGGGTCCCACCAGAGAGATCTGCCCCCCAAGGCCAAGACTATGCAGATAGTGGCGCCCCCGGTAAATCCAGCAATCATAAATATCAACAGCCGTCGTGCTGCTACTGCCATAACGCAGCAATTTCCAAAAGGCAAGCAACTCCAGCTTGTTGGCCTAAAATATATAATATACCAAAACTGATATACATAAAGAAATAATGAAAAACGCCTGCCTGCAGTCACTAAGGCCGAAGCCCTAGTCCGAACAGGAGAGAGCCAATGGGCGCTGTGAGCGCTCTTATCCAGAGAGAACTAATCTCTGGAGCTGCTCCAGCTGCCGCATTGGCTTTCTCCTGTTCGGACTAGGGTTTCGGCCTTAGTGACTGCAGGCAGGCGTTTTTCATTGTTTCTTTATGATTAATGCCTTGTATCCTTCCTGGATCCGCCTGCTGGCCAGCGTTTACTTCATTTTCTTGACGCAAAACTGATATACAATTATGTACACCCTCCAGTCTGTGGGAAATTCGAAAGAAGAAAGCTCAACCTACGAACTTCATGCTATTTTCTATCTACTACAGTACGACCAAAACTGTGAGCACAAACTATGGTTGTTTATTGGAAACAATCCTTTGAAGCAAATTCCAAACCAAGATATACACTGCAGACCAAAACTGAAGTTCTAGGACATCAAAACCTGTGATCAATAGTCCATTTGACATCTGACTTGCACTCATATTGGTACGGGCATCAGCTTTTTCCCGGCATTTTCCAACCTCACAAGACTTATTAGCATTCTAAATGCTTGCTTATTCTAATTTGCAACTGAAACTAGCATTTTACTGTGTTATGCAGACTCATAATTCTCTTCTTTGTTCTGCAGAAGCACTTTATCTCTTACGAACATTTAGAACTCCAAAATGAATACATACCTGGGCTTATTCTAGCGATTTTTTCTAGGGGGGGGTCCTTGGGGGGCCCCAAAAGTCCGAGGGGCAAGGAATTTGGGGAGGCGGGTCGAAAATGTTTCGAAAAATATGCTAAAAATAGCGTTATTTTTCTGGCATATACTATTAAAGTTAATTTTTATAGCAAAAATAAGCAGATTTAGTATTGAAAAGGGCAAAAATTGAGTAAAAATCTCCGGCGAAGCCGGAAACTTTTAAAATTTGGCCTTCTGTGAGATTTTTTCAGGGCAAAATTTGGTACCAAAACGGGCGCCCACTTTTGTGGGGGGTTTTTTGGGGGAGGGGAACGATTGGGGGGAAGGGTGTTTATGGGGGCCTCCCCCCCACTAGAATAAGCCCAACATACGTAGAACTGAAAGAGTGAGGGATGAACTAACATTGCGAAAGCAAATGACTATTGCCGGTTCCTTCAACAAAAAATCTAATCTCCCAGTAGAAACGAACATCTCAACAATCTCCATAATATTGCTTCCCAACTAAAAAAGCAAAACAGACAAAATACAAAAAGGCTTTTAAATATATACAAGGAGGAAGAGATGGTTGCTGTGGGCACTTTGCAGCCTACATCGACCCTAGGACTTATTAGGTCTCCCAAGAGCTTCTATATCCTCACCAGGGCAAACAACCAAAAATGTAGCGTCGTCGCAGCGAGTTTTCCACTTTTTAGCGGCATACATTTGTATTTATTGCAGTCTTCCTTTATGCATCGTTTGCTGCCTCGTTTCCATGGATTCCAACGTAGCTAGAAGGGTGATGTGTGTGGTTGCCATATTGAGCGATCTAACAGAGCTTGCGCCAGATATCCTTTTCCAGGCTTAACGGGGCCAGATTCAATCCTCTGAACCAGAAATTTTGAGTCTGTGCAAATTCTGACTTCCGGAAGAGATTGGCCATACTGCCGAAGACGGTGGCAGATCAATTCCCAAACCACTTGTGGTGGTGGGTGGTGAAGATACAGGCCTGTTATTTTCCTGCATTGATTGACAATCCCCATTTTGCCGCCCAGTTGCCAGTTGATGACACCTTGACTATCCGATATTACTACGCCGGCTCCGGCTCCACCCTTCTGACTACATTCGTCGTCTTCTTCTTCTGATCTGGGCTCCTCAGCAAAATGCTATTTGAGTGCTCTTCAGCAAGCAGCAATCCGGCACACGTCTTCGCATGTTGGTGATCCAAGACATCCAGGGGATGATAGGAATGGATCCACCAACTGATGTTAATCTAATATATATATACAAGTAGGAAAAATGCTCCTTGCAGTCGCATGAAAAAGTTAATATGAGCTATTATGGCCAACATTTAAACGTGCTAAGGACAAGATTTAAAATGTTTAATATGAGCCAACATCTAAATAAGTAGCGGACAAGATGTAAACGTCTAACATGAGCCGGTACGTTTCTCTTGGGCTCATATTGACGCAAATGAAATGGCTAATATATTTTGTATATACAAAGGCTTTCTTCAGATAGTCAAAAGGTTAGAATGGTTTGCATATGCAAGGATGGTATGGCTGGATGAAATCTCACTAAGTAAGTATATATCGTCTGTGACAGTTCTAATTTTTATTGCCTTATTCTGGTTTATATTGGTTGCTTTTGTTAATAATTTATATACATGTACATACGTATAGTAAGATCTAGAAGCAACGTCGAAAAACAAACAAATGTTTTGAAGCGAAGTTGAAAAATCAGGCAATTCTGATTTTTGCTTAAAACGTATGCGCCACTACTAATATTCAGTCTTTACTGGCTAGGTTTAACAATGTCTGTTTAGAGGACACGTACCACAGGCGTAACCAAAGTGAGCGTCAATATGAGCCCAAGAGAAACGTACCGGCTCATGTTAGACGTTTACATCTTGTCCTCTACTTATTTAGATGTTGGCTCATATTAAACATTTTAAATCTTGTCCTTAGCACGTTTAAATGTTGGCCATAATAGCTCATATTAACTTTTTCATGCGACTGCAAGGAGCATTTTTCCTACTTGTCCTAATCCAATTTTTGGTAGCGTAAGGTTCGCAAGAGTATGCGTCCTTTCCATTGAAACGAGTACAGTCGATTTATTGTATATGCCCCCAACCACACCGCCGAAAAACGCTGTTCCAGGGGGTTTGACCAGTGGTCAATAGGCCACCTAGACCGTAGTGACCAGTGGTCACTTCCGTCGGTTTGGACAATATGCCCATTGAAACGAGCATAGTCGATTTACTATATATGCCCCCAACCAAAACGCCGAAAAACGAAGTTTTAGGGGGTTTGACCAGTGGTCAATAGACCACCTAGACTAGTGGTCACTTCCGTCGGTTTCGAAAATATATCCATTGAAACGAGCATAGTCGATTTACTCTATAGGCCTCCAACCAAAACGCCGAAAACGCTGTTTTAGGGGGTTTGACCAGTGGTCAATAGGCCACCTAGACCGTAGTGACCATTGGTCACTTCCGTCGGTTTCGACAATACGCCCATTGAAACGAGCGTAGTCGATTTACTATATATGCCCCCAACCAAAACGCCGAAAAACGAAGTTTTAGGGGGTTTGACCAGTGGTCAATAGGCCACCTAGACCAGTGGTCACTTCCGTCGGTTTCGAAAATATGCCCATTGAAACGAGCATAGTCGATTTACTATATATGCCCCCAACCAAAACGCTGAAAAACGCTGTTCCAGGGGGTTTGACCAGTGGTCAATAGGCCAGCTAGACCGTAGTGACCAGTGGTCACTTCCGTCGGTTTCGAAAATATGCCCATTGAAACGAGCACAGTCGATTTACTATATACGCCCCCAACCAAAACGCAGAAAAACGTTGTTTTGGGGGTTTGATCAGTGGTCAATAGGCCACCTAGACCGTAGTGACCAGTGGTCACTTCCGGCGGTTTCGACAACACGCCCATTGAAACGAGCGTAGTCGATTTACTATATATGCCACAACAAAAACGCCGAAAAACGAAGTTTTACGGGGTTTGACCAGTGGTCAATAGGCCACCTAGACCAGTGGTCACTTCCGTCGGTTTCGAAAATATGCCCATTGAAACGAGCATAGTCGACTTACTATATATGCCCCCAACCAAAACGCTGAAAAACGCTGTTTTAGGGAGTTTGACCAGTGGTCTAGCCCACCTAGACCGTAGTGACCAGTGGTCACTTCCGTCGGTTTCGACAATACGCCCATTGAAACGAGCATAGTCGATTTTCTATATATGCCCACAACCAAAACGCCGAAAAACGAAGTTTAAGGGGGTTTGACCAGTGGTCTAGCCCACCTAGACCGTAGTGACCAGTGGTCTAGCCCACCTAGACCGTAGTGACCAGTGGTCACTTCCGTCGGTTTCGACAATACGCCCATTGAAACGAGCGTAGTCGATTTTCTATATATGCCCACAACCAAAACGCCGAAAAACGAAGTTTAAGGGGGTTTGACCAGTGGTCAACAGGCCACCTAGACCGTAGTGACCAGTGGTCACTTCCGTCGGCTTCGACAATACGCCCATTGAAACGAGCATAGTCGATTTACTATATATGCCCCCAACCAAAACGCCGAAAAACGAAGTTTTAGGGGGTTTGACCAGTGGTCAATAGGCCACCTAGACCAGTGGTCACTTCCGTCGGTTTCGACAATACGCCCATTGAAACGAGCATAGTCGATTTTCCATATATGCCCACAACCAAAACGCCGAAAAACGAAGTTTAAGGGGGTTTGACCAGTGGTCAATAGACCACCTAGATCGTAGTGACCAGTGGTCACTTCCGTCGGTTTCGACAATACGCCCATTGAAACGAGCATAGTCTATTTACTATATATGACTCCAACCAAAACGCCGAAAAACGAAGTTTAAGGGGGTTTGACCACTGGTCAATAGGCCACCTAGACCGTAGTGACCAGTGGTCACTTCCGTCGGTTTCGACAATACGCCCATTGAAACGAGCATAGTCGATTTACTATATATGACTCCAACCAAAACGCCGAAAAACGCAGTTTTAGGGGGTTTGACCAGTGGTCAATAGCCCACCTAGACCGTAGTGACCAGTGGTCACTTCCGTCGGTTTCGAGAATATGCCCATTGAAACGAGCATAGTCGATTTATTATATATGCCCCCAACCAAAACGCCGAAAATAGCTGTTTTTGGGGACTTTTCCCAACTTTGACCCTGGGCGAGGAACCACGGGCGCCATGCAGCATGAGGGTCACATCCGTCGGTTTCGGCGATATGCTCATCGTGTTCAGCGACCCCGATTTACTATATATAGGCACCACCAAAAGACCAAAAATAGCCGTTTTTAGGGACTTTTCCCAACTTTGACCCTGGGCGAGGAACCACGGGCGCCAAGCAGCCCGAGGGTCACATCCGTCGGCTTCGGTGATATGCTTATCGTGTTCAGCGAAGCGACCCCGATTTACTGTATATGGGTACCACCCCGAGGCCGAAAAACGCTGTTTTTGCCCGTTTTTAGACTGGACTTAGAATTTTTTCAGCTTGAAGGTGTCCAAAAACGCTATTTTTCCCATTTTTGACCATCTATAAAAATCGAACCAAATCGAAATTCGAAAAAGAACCATAAACTTGCTAAGTACCATTGCCTAGATAATCAAAAAATAGTATAGAAAAATTTTTCCTATGGGCCGTTCGAAAAATCGAGTTAACACAAAATTGGAAAAAATCATGCTGAATACAGAGAAAAAAACCCCACTTTCAAACCCGTAAGAGAAAGTCGATTTTTTCAAAGTTCATTTTTCCGGGCAAGTTTGGTATCATTCGAAAGCTCTTGGCCTGGAGATTTCAAAAATGTAAATATTAGCTCTTAATTCCTTCCCGTTAATTAGTTATGCCTAATTAGCACTTTTCCAAATCCGCAAAGTGCCTTTATAGCTCATATTATGGGGGGCTCTCCGAGCTCCCCCATGATTATGTAGGGGCGCGATAGCGCCCCTACATAATATGGGTGTAAAGGCGTCTGCGCGGCCCCCTGGAGACCGTGTTGGCCTGGAGCCAGCTAATTAGAGGTTCGGGAGGGATAAAAATGTTACCATCGTAAAGTACTCGAGTAGTACTACAAGTATCACCATACTTTTGGTTCGAATTCGAAACTTCAAATTTTTGCACTTGGCAACAGTTAGTTTGCGTTTGCTTTTTTTTCTAGGTGAATAACGCTTTTCGGAAGTGCATTTTCTAGCGAAGTGTTGGAACGTTGTGGGCATTTTAGTCCAATACTACTGTTATATGTTGGTAGACAGTATCCCCCCATGCTACCTTTTTTGGTCATTTTGGCACCTGGCCAATTTTGGCTCTGTGCCAAGGTCACAAAGTCGGACTTTCGCTATTTTTCGCAAATTTTGGTCACATTTTTCTAGAACTGGGTAGAAGCTGGAGAGGTCCAACGGGCTTCGGCAGTTGTCCTGGCGATTTTGGCGAAGTTTGAGGGGCCTGGTTCGTCTGGATCTCTCTGGGAACCGTCTGACCTCTCTCAGTCCTCATGTGGCTCAGTTGATCCATTTGACCGATTTGAATCTGAGTCGGAATCAGCTGTCCACCCTTCCAGAACATATTGGACGGCTGCACCATCAACTCCAAGTTTTGAATTGTTCTGAAAATCGTCTCACCCATCTTCCTTTGGGATTTACTAGACTTCTTTTGAATCACTTGGATGTATCTCAGAACCGCTTTAACCTTGATTTGCTTGATCTACCTCTGAACCGCCTTAACCTTGATTTATTTGATAAACCCAAGCATGGGAAAGTGGAAGTGAATTCCTTGAGGAGATTGGCTGCCGCTGTTGTGATTAACGAAAGGTATGAGTTGCTTGACGGTCTAATCTGTTGCGTTAATTTCAATGACAAGTATACTGTCTTTGTGCCATTTCTATTATGGGGAGGGGCGCGATAGCGCCCCTACATAATATGGGTGTTAAGGCGTCTGCGCGGCCCCCTGGAGACCGTGTTGGCCTGGTGCCAGCTAATTAGAGGCCCGGGAGTGGTAAAAAGGTTACCATCGTAAACAACTCGAGTAGTACTACAAGTACCACCATACTTTTGGTTCGAATTCGAAACTTTAAATTTTTGCACTTGGCAACAGTTAGTTTGTGTTTGCTTTTTTTCTAGGAGAATAACGCTTTTCGGAAGTGCATTTTCTAGCGAAGTGTTGGAACGTTGTGGGCATTTTGGTCCAATACTACTGTTATATGTTGGTAGACAGTATCCCCCCATGCTACCTTTTTTGGTAATTTTGGCACCTGGCCAATTTTGGCTCTGTGCCAAGGCCCCAAATTCGGACAATCGCTATTTTGGCACTTCGGTTGTGGTGGACTTTTTTTCTCAGGCTAGCAGCTAGATCGGTTTGGTTTATTTTATTTGAATATTTCGACCAATGCACACAAAGTAATGAGGGGGATTTTTTAATTTCGCTCTGTAGCTTTCAGGAGATAGGCCCAAACTTTGCATTTTTTCACCTGTTTTGGCCTTTTTCCCACTTTTACTAGAAATGGCCTAAAAGTCACTAAAAATGGCGTTTTTCGGCCTTGGGGTGGTACCCATATATAGTAAATCGGGGTCGCTGAAAACGATGAGCATACTGCTGAGGTCGGTGGATGTGACCCCTGACCCCCAGGGCCTGCGGGTCGGGGGTCAGGTGGGGGTCAAAAATGAAAGTCTTCAAAGGTGGTCATATTTGGTATCAAATGAAAGCCCTTGGCGAGTCGATCAACTTTTGTCATTATGCCATCCACAAAAAGTGGTCCCACCGACCTGTGGGTGGTTGCCCCACCCCCAGTGGGTCCGGTGTGGGTCAAAAATGAAAGTCTTCAAAAGTGGTCCTGTTTGGTATCAAATGAAAGCCCTTGGCGAGGCGATCAACTTTTGTCATTATGCCACCCACAAAAAGTGGCCCCACCGACGGGTCTGGTGTGGATCAAAAATGAAAGTGTTCAAAAGTGGTCAAGTTTGGTATCAAATGAAAGCCCTTGGCGAGATGAACAACTTTTGTCATGGTATGTCTATGCCAACCAATTAAACTAGTTAAGTTAACAGGGCTGCCGTGCGACCTTTCTCGGAAAAAAGGAAATAAAAAAAGAATTTTGCAACCGAAAAAAAGGAAAAAAAGGAATTTGTCCGACAAAAAATAGGAAATAAAGGAATTTTCAGAGACAAATTAATAACGTTACTTAGCAAAAAATTAAATTTTTTTCCATTTTGAACAGCCACACAAGGTTTGAAACATTAGATACATTTTTAAGCAGAGAATTTAAGCAAAACGCTATTAAAATGCAAATACGGACGCGTTCAGTGGTGGAGCTAGTGGGGGGCCAGGGGGCCCCGCCCCCATTGCGATTTCGGCCCCTCCCTTTGGGGTATCGGGCTCCCCCTAGAAAAATTTTTCAGCTGTTTATATATACGTACAGTTTGAGTGTTTTAAGAAATTTTTTAAAAATCGGCTAATTTTCGCTAAAAATCGTAAAATTATTGCTAAAGTGTGAGAAATTGTTTGGGAAATGCAGGTAAAATTTGCTAAAACTTTGGATTTCCCATAAAAGGACCCCCTTCAAAAAATCCTGGCGCCGCTACTAGACGCGTTTCAAGCTTCGTCTTTTTGATTACAGTAAATAGGCCATTATGAAATAGAAAATACGCGCCGAAATTTTTTGGTTTTGTACCCCTTTGGTATCTTTGCCTTAATTTTTCAGACCCTCGAATCGCAACCAGGAAGGCGACCCGGTATCTGCACTTGACCTAAATTTTTATATAATTACTATCTAGCTTCGTAAAGATTTGCAGTTTTAAAGTTTAAATTGAGAACACCTTAAGAAGAATCTATCCTTTAAATATCAAACTGACACAAAGAAACAAGCAAAGCAATGCGGCCTGACATAAAATAGTTCATCCGAGATACTTGCAGTAGCTTATAACTGGGTTAAAACAGCGAGATTTGGGGAGCACCGCACTTCAGAAACTAAACGGCTATGGAACCTTCAACGCTTTTTAATGAAGAAATAAGCTTTCTCCAGATTCCACTAATATCTAAAGTTTAACTTTGTACCCGGAAACAAGAAAGCAATTTATAATATGCGAAAGGAAATAGAATAAAGTAGAAATGCTAAGCTCAAGGTCAGGGGGCTGGAGTCCCCTGAGAAACATATAGAATTTAACAGAAATTTGTAGCAGCTTCTACCAGGGACGCATTTGGGATTTTGGAAAGGTCGAGCCTACAAAAGTTTGCCCCCAGAAGCTGAAAAATTTGATATATTAACTATTATAGGTAGTGCGCTAATGCGCACTACCTGAGTCCTTGTGGAATCCTGTAAAACCTTTGAATAAAAGCTTGAGAAATTTTTTGACGTCATGGAAAAATCAGCAACTCAGACCTTAAATTTTTTGAAATTATGAATAATCTGTAACGGAATCTTTAAAAAGATTTGAAATACGAACGCTTAGTTTTGCAGTTTATCAGTATTATGTAGGGGTGCGATAGCGCCCCTACATAATATGGGTGTAAAGGCGTCTGCGCGGCCCCCTGGAGACCGTGTTGGCCTGGTGCCAGCTAATTAGAGGCCCGGGAGTGGTAAAAAGGTTACCATCGTAAACAACTCGAGCAGTACTACAAGTACCACCATACTTTTGGTTCGAATTCGAAACTTCGAATTTTTGCACTAGGCGATAGTTACCGTGCGTTTGTTTTTTTTTGAGTAAATAACGCTTATTGGAAATGCATTTTACGGCGAAGTGTTGGAACGATGTGGGCATTTTGGCACCATACTACTATTATACGTATGTTGGTAAACAGGATCCCCCCATGCTACCTTTTTTGGTCATTTTGGCACCTGGTCAATTTTGGCTCTGTGCCAAGGTCCCAAAGTCGGACTTTCGCTATTTTTCGCAAATTTTGGTCACACTTTTCTAGAACTGGGTAGAAGTTGGAGAGGTCTAGTATCTTTTGTTGAAAACTACCAGTAGGGGTGCATAAAGTAACGAGGGGGATTTTTTAATTTTGCTCCCTAGCTTTCAGGAGATGGGCTCAAACTTTGCATTTTTTTTGGCCTGTTTGGGCGAAAAGTTTCTTCCCACTTTTACTAGAAATGGCCTAAAAGTCACTAAAATGGCGTTTTTCGCGAGGAGGGGGGAGGAGGAGGGAGGAAGGGGGGGGGGGGAAGTTGGGATACTAAAAGGTTTTGGGTGGGGGGGAAAGTATGATAGTGTGGGAGGGTGAGAGTGGGAGGAGGGGGGGGAGGAGGGGGGGGGGGGGGCGGCTTTTCGGGGTGGTCCCCATATATAGTAAATCAGGGTCGCTGAAAACGATGAGCATACTGCCGATACCGCCTGAAGTGACCACTGGTCAGCATGGCTCCCGTG
>JASAND010004632.1:0-12069 GCA_030248195.1 Trissonchulus latispiculum
GGATCGTCATGGGTTGTAAAAACTCAACATGTCCGTTCCGTTTCCGTTCTCATAAGAATTTACCAATTATATACCGACGGTTACATCTACTGTCATATTTAAGAAATTTCTATAATTTAGATTCTAGCTTGACTTGGTGATCGCAATTACAAAAATTTAAAATAAAATTTAAAATTTGAAAATGAAAACATTTCTTTAGCTGAATTTCGAAAAGGCGGATAGCCGAACGTGTTCGATTTTCGGATTTCCGTTATTTCAGTTGAAAATAGGGTGGACATCCGAATATAAGCATGTTAAATATCAGCGTTTCATGTGAACGCCAAGAGCATGAAAGCAGCGGAATAAACTAGCCTCCACGTCCTGGGACGGGGCTCAGTGGTAGAGCGTTCTACTCAAGATCCAAAGCTCGGCAGTTCGATCCTTGCCCTCGACACTTTTCTTCCAATCTTTCAATCCTGATTTCTGACGCTGATATTTAACACTAACACTGACACATTGATACCGTCACCAACAAACATTAACTTAATATAACACCTGACACTGATATTTAACAAAGAAATAGTGTCTTTCCTATTTTACCCCTCCAGTGCAAAACTTTTTCAAAATTTGACCAATCGAGTTAAAATTTGGTATGAGGTCGTTTTGTGAGATTTTGGGTGGTTTTGAATCAAAGCTCAATAATGTTCATGCTGCTACTAATTTTTATACTTTTGAAAGAATTGTCAAAAGTCAAATTACAAAATCCAATTTTGGCATTCCACCATCAAAGCTGATCCAGTCCCAAGTAATCCCACCATCCCATATGGGACGAGATCTGAATCTCATCCCATCCCATGGATTCCCATGCCATTCGTCAACACCGATAACTAAAGGGCTTTCGGTTAGCGCACCACCTTTCACTTACATTCTATTATTCATTTTTACATTACTTTACATTATTTGCAGTTATATATTGTTTGTGATTCCAATTCTAATATTTAAAATTACATTTAACATTACAATACATTTATAACATTAAAGAATTCTTCATAATCGTTTATAACTTCAAGAGCGTGGTGGTTGTGACAGAGTATGACACTCTACATTAGCATGAACAAATCATGCTAGGTACTGGTGCGCCAACTCGGGACCTCTCGGAACTTCCCGGGGATCCGGGGTCCCACCTGGGCCTACACGCATTACAGGCGTGTGTCTGCTCACTGATTGGCCTATTGTAAGCCTAGCTACTGTAGGTCTGTAGGTAATTTATTACAACCTACAGTAAGCTTAGGCTAATGGGCCAATCAGCGACAAGCAGACACACGCTTATATGAAAGCGTGTACATAGTGGGGTGGGACCCCCCGGAAGTTCCGTGGGGTCCCGAGTTAACGCACTGTGCATACCTAGCATGATTTGCTCATGCTAGTGTAAGAGTGTCATACTCTTATCTATTATACACTCTTGATAACTTTAATAGTTTTCCTACACAGCACTATATTTATCAATCCTTCGTGATAATTTTAGAACAATCGCTGCAACAGTACAAGAACGTGGAAGTTCGTTTAACTTCTAACCATAGGATAACGTGGGGGGAATGGGGGGGTGCAAACCCCCCCCAGCTCATCACAAAATTGGGTAGACCCCCTCAGAAAAAAAGGAAAAAAGGGCAGACCCTCTCGTCCAGAAAGGAAAAAAGGGTAGACCCCTCAGCGATTTTTACCAAAAAATAGGTAATTTTTGCAAATTTTAGAGATTTTTTTCTAAAAAATTCTAAAAATCGCTAAAAATTGTAATTTTTCACTAATTTTTTGTCAAAAACGTTAAAAATTCTCAATTTTTACTTATTTCGGGGGCAGACCCCATAAAATTTTGGATTTTTCAGGGTAGACTTCCAGCCGCCGAGGTCGGGGTAGACCCCCCCCCCCCAGAATGGGACCCTCGTGTTAATGTATACTTCTAACTGTAGGAGTAAGGAGACTGCTTTTTTTAGGAGTGTTTTATAGGACAAGTTGGCTAGGAGTCCCAAAATTTTGCTAATTTTACTAGCTGGGAGTTCCCGATTTTAGTAGCTCCTAACTTCTAAAATCGAAATTGAAAAATTTCTCCCTTTCTAACTCCTACTCCTCCTAGCTAGGACTCCCAGACTCCTAAACTCATAGTTTTATAAAACAGGCCCCAGAACTTCCAAGAAGTTAGGGTATTCTCTACTATTTTATAGGACAAAATTGGAATTCTACTCCCGAGGACACACCTAACTCCTGATTTCCAACTCCTACCTTTGTTGGACAAAATAGTCGATTACGAGTCCATTTGCAGGACTCCCAGCCAGTTTAGGAGCTAGGAGTGCTCTGGTATGAGGCCCCGGTGTTGCTTATAGTTTAGTCTGATAGAAATTAGGGCTCGCTCAATACTATAAAATTAATCATATATCAAATGCGGACATTTATTCAGATATCAAAATTGGAGCAACATTCCAATAGTCATCAATGTTCGGCACCTAACAGATAAACCACAATCTCAAAATCAACTATCGAAATGACAGAAGGAACTACGACTCCACGAACGACCTACCCACACGTCTGTTCACACCAAATCTTTTTAACTGAACAATCACATTATCACTTGTGACGTGTTTGATGAGTCATACTGAGCCAAAAGAAGCCAATCATAGTTTTATCTTTATCATTCATGAAATGTTACATTGTTACATTTTGGTTCGAGCTCAACCGTCCTAGGCTTAGCACACGGATATCTTTCATATTCTGCAACAGCAACTTCCAGCATCAACGCTGTCACAGACTTAGCTACGGTAAATCTTGGGTTTTGAATAGGGCACATTGGTGGCTAACTTAGTATTGGGCCGATGTGCACTATCACCTTTCAGTTTTATTCGCAGATTAATCAGAGTTTCCGTCACACATCCCTTGTTATGTATTTGTAGAATTTTGAAAAATTAGAGTATCTTGCTGGTAGTGGGAAAATTTCCAATTTGATCTCAGATAATTTATCACTTCTTGATCTCAGTTTGCCTTTATTTGTGTGAAGCCAAGTTTTAAAATTTCAACAAGGTAAATTAATAATAAATCCTTATTTTGACAGAAGCAATGAGGCAAAGGTGCCTATACCTTTAGCTGTGCTATGGCCGGGACATAATTTTAATCAAAATGATTCATTCACATAGTTTGAGCAGGGCTTTTATTGGTTCATACCTAAGCAGCTACACCTGAAACTCTAAAATACTTGATATTTTTTGTTTCAGGATGATGTCTGTGATACCAGAAGGTATGGGCATCGACAAAGGTCCCCTGTGTCAATATAGTCAACAGTTAAACATCGCGTCAGACTAAAGCTCAAGTTTTATATTCACGAGGAGTCACCCTATCCAACTATTCTGTGTCAGTGATTGCCTTCTCATATATTCCATTTAACCTCCGTTAGCGCAGTATTTTCGTGCTGCTGCGCCATAAAGTGGAGGATCATGTCAAGTCTAGAGCTTGAGAAAAATAAGCTCTAGCACCCAATTTCCGCTATCCCCCCCTGCTGACAATTCACCGAAATCCATGGGATGGCTGCAGTGGGCTTATTGCATAGGCAGCAATAGGCACATCGCCGGCCTTGTTAAACGCCTCGGTTTAATTGCGAAGGCAATTAGTCGGTGTCAGTTTCCCTCCCCAGTCAAAAATCAAATTCGTGCCATACTGACACCATTCCTAACCGGCGTGCGCCAACTGGAGTGGGGCGAACTAAAAATATATTCCATTTCTGCAGCCTCGATTTAGTCATTTTGCCTTCTCAGTGGGGTTTCAGTTATCAAGCTTCCAGTTTGAGCAGTTAGACGATAGAACATACCCCGTCCTCGTTTGATTTGATTTGAACAATGAATCAGATTGCAGAAATAGGTTACCGTTTAGGGGAAAGACTGAAATATATAGTACAGTAGTACAGTACATTTACAGTACATATTATAGTAGATAATTATAGTTCAGTTATTCTACACTATTGGTGAAATGTTTAAGACAGGACGAACTTATATGTCATATCCAATTAGCCGCTGTTTTATGGGTCTGTCACGTTAAACTCCACCGCGAGTGCAGAAGGTTTCCGGAAAGTTGGCGAAAAAGACTCGAAAGTTTGGCATTTGTCTAGAAATATGTCTCGAAAGTTGGAACCTTTGCCAAAAATTTGTCTAGAAATATTTATGCAAGCATTTTATTCAGTCAAAGAATAAGCACCAGTTCTATAACTTACTGAGAACGTTTCAGGTTTAAGATATTCTTTTGGTAATGCTCAAAAATATTTTATGTAATACTTATCAGTAATCTATCAACAAAGAATACTATTCTGTTTGCTTTTTGTCTTCAGCGTTTCCTTTTAGTCGACGGTTCAGAACAGCACTACAGTTCAGACAAGATATTCCTCAGTTTATTTCAAGTTGCTACACTTTAGTATATATTTCGCAATAATTGCATTGATAGCACTGTCTAATCAAAACACATAATGATATTCACTTTAGACGGAACAACTCAATATTTAACAGGAATTAACTGAATAATGCATTCACGTAATTAATTCTGGAGCAGATGCAACTCTAAAAGTCGACTTAGAGGAAAACATGAGCCTACAAGTTTGTGCACGCTAAAGAGGAGCCGATTGAGCTCTGGAAACACTTTGGGTTTAATGAGATCGCGATTTTTGGTGTAATTTTGAAAGGAGAGCTCAAGGGCTGAATTTATGTGCCTATGTGGAGCTTCCAAGCTACACTTGCGCACCTAAAAATATGCAACCGTATGGATTGCTGACAGCTGATAACTGCAAAAAGTCTGTGAATCCCACCGTTTATATAGCTTCTGACCTAATTTGCATAAACGAACTTCGGCAAAAAGTCTCCTATACTAGGCCTGTGTTTAAGAGGGCTTCCATTAGCTGCAACTTAGAAAACTCATTCTAAACAAGCAAAAGTTGTGTGCAAAAGGGTTGTTGTAAGTTATGGAGCTTAACTTTTCAAAAGTATTGTGCCGGCTAAGCAATCAATGTATTTATTGGCTGTGGTTTGCCTGATTTACTGCACATTTATTAGGCAATAGCCAGTGCCAACTGCCAAGTTTCCAAATATGGCCGCAGTGGTTTCAAAATGAAAGCGAAATGACAAATTAGAAAGGAATTAGGGAATTTAAACATAGCTTGCGTGCTTTAACAGAGATTCATTATGCCTATGTACATACATTTGCTCCCTTTTAACTTGTCTGTCTAGTTACATCAACCTGCTATATTCGTAGTAGGCTGACTTAACTTAACTTGCATAAAAGTGAAAATTATATAATAGCATGATTACATGTTGTCTTGATTCCGTAAATCCAAATTCCAGTTCACAACCGGATATATGTAGGTATGTATATACAGTATAGTATATTGTGTTGTAGTAAACCCCTCCTATATTCAGCACATGATCACTTCAGCTAGCCACAGATTTTCACTGTAAAAGAGACAGAATTGTGCACACCATAATGTATAATAGCTGGCTACGCTGAGGCGTAGCCGGAACAAGAGCAATTTCATTTCGTACATTCATGCACCAGCAGGAACACTTCGTTTTATGTATACGTTCCTGAAACAGATGAAATAAAAAATACTACTTTGTCGGAAATTGTAAGTTTTTTCTGTGATTTGAATATAAACAGCAGTAGTGATGAGTGTTTGGCAACGTTCTCTGGTTGTGTGAGCAATTCCAACAGTTTTTGTTATTCGGCTATGACTGCCATGCAATATGGCCACTGTGTACTGCACAATTCCTTAACGGTTGATTTCTACAGATAGCTCCTGAGGAAAAGTTGGAATCATGTTTAGTCTTCATACAAAACTTTTCAAGCATGGCTACTTTGAATTCTTCATTATAATACGCCAGGAGAGCAACGTTGGCAGGTCCACACAACGTAGAAAGTATGAATGTTATCTGAGTGAATGAGCCACCTTTTGGAAGAAACGATAGTATGTTTTGGTGTGACAGCATTAATATTGTTTTGTTTGCAGTAATAAAGATAAAGTTTGCGACAGTCATAGCAAACATGTATTTTGTTATACTCAAATGAAAGCGGAATTGAGTGCTCTTTGATGGATCGGCAGCAAACTTGGCAGCTCTTTTGAATGTAGTAAGTGTTGCTACAGACATGGCTATAAATCCCGCCCAACCACACAGCGACTGAAATATAGAAAACCACTTGGCATAAAACGATGTAAACACTTCCAAAAGTCCGCAGCCTTTACTGTGGCTGCGTAGCTCCATGTCAGAAGACAGAATACATATCCAACCCACCAAATAGCCTGTTATAGCAATGAAACCAGTGCAGCAAATTAGCTTATAGGAGTAGCGAGTAGATTGTTTCCAATACCAAACAAATGCAAAAATAGCAAGACAGCGATCCAAACCAAGAAACATGATAAACGTAGGATTTGCCAAGTGACCCCAAACCATAATATGACCCCCGGGCATGAATAGACAATCCTTCTTATTTCTGCACGGCAGGTATGCAAAGTCCAGCCTTAAAGATACAAGCAGATCAGCCAATGTTTGTGCAGCCAACAGGGCTCGGCCCAGACCAACAAGAACGTCTCCATTAATTAGTCCTAAAATGGCAAAACGGTTGTCCAAAGCTTACTATTAGGAATGGATTAATCAGAGCATGCTGCTATTTGAATGACTAGTTCTGTTCTTCAAACGGTACAGAGCATAATCGAGGACAACATATTAATGCTCACTTTACACAGCTTCCTGCTGCATGTTGTTTCGCAATATAATCACTTTTACCTTGAATACCCCCTTTCTGGGTCTAATAAGTTTAAGAATTACTGCTTGATTCTCTAGCATTTACGTGTTAAGCAGATCCCGGGTTTTTGTTCACCTTCTTGATTTTTGGAATCTTATAATTTTTGGCAGATAATTTTCTTTATTCTTTTGCCAGGGTAATTTTCTAGTAGATCCGACCAGGAAGCAAACTTTAAGGCTAGACACTGTTGCCGGTTATCTGAAATCGTCAAAACTTTTGCTCTTAAGTGGCAATTAAGTATGCCTTGTTAAAAACAAAATTTTACTCTATTAATATAGTCGTTAAATAATTAATTGATATAATAGTATTCGACATCACAAACTTTCTTACCGAACATAATAACAATATCCTTTCTCTTCATCAGATTTGGTTTGAACCATATCGAATATACTGCCAGCACACTAATTCCAGCAGCAAGTACTGACACGATTAGTTGAGCACCAAAAACACCAATTTCCATATAAAACTCAGAAGCACGGGATATATTGCTCATGCTAAAATAATCTGTATACATTAACACTGGATCTGATTCTGGGGTCTACCTCGAATTTTATGGGAGTCTGTCCATACCTGAGCTGGAGGTCAAATTTCACTGACCCTTGCGGAAGCAAATTTGGGTGCCCATTGCGCGAAAGCGATTTTCTTAAGTGTACATTTGAAAGCGATTTTTGCCACTTTTTACAAAAAGCAGCAATCGTTTTAGAAAAATAAAATTTGGTGGTCGTTTTTAGCCAACATGCATTTAAGTGACAAATTCCACCGATGCCGGAAAAGTTTTCGTAATTTTAGTCGTAAAACCTATATTTTGGACGATTTTATCACCCCTTGTCGTTGATTTTTTACTCCTTGTGAGAGCAATTTCCGCACCCCTCGTATGTGACTTGGCCGAGGGGGGAATTCTAACTCCCCTTTCCAGTACCCCCTTGTCCACCTGTGGGTCAGTCCCAGAATTAGCAAAAATTGTAAAGTTCTGAAATTTTAGCAAACAGATGGAGTTCTGCAATTTGTACAAATGAAGATTTTTAGCGGTTTTTAATACGGCAGTTTAAAAAAATTTAAAAATTTGCTAAAATGTGCCGTTTTGGCAAAATCACCGAGGAGTGCCTACCCTTTTTCCTTCTCTCTGCAGGGGCCTATCCGTTTTTGTTTGTGTGTGGAAGGGGTCTGGATCTTATGGACAATTAACAATAATTTCCGTTAACAGCCTATATATAGCTGTTATTAAACTTAGCTTGACTGGATTTTGGCTGGAAAAAGAATATTTATAATGCATTGTAACAAAGTTGTACTTATGCTTTTATTTTTAATATCTTAATTAAAGGATTTTGCGGCGGAATGCTATCAACTAAGGCACTGTAATGGGTCTATCACATCACATTAACAACGGAACATTATGGTGCGGAATTAACAAATGTAGCCGAAATTTTTGACTACATTAATAAATGTAGCCGAAACTTTCGGCGACATTTATTAATGTAGTCGAACAGTCCGACTACATTAATAAATGTAGTCAAAAATTTTGGCTACATTTATTAAAGTAGCCGAACATTTCGACTACATTTGTTAATCTCGGACAAATTAATTTTTGTGCGGCGGAATTAATTAAACATTGAAGCAGCTGGACGGAACGGCGAAATTAATCATTCATTTTTTGTCAATATCAATTTATTAAACTGCTTTTGTTCTGCCTTCTTCGCTTCGAATGAACACAATATGTGGGTCGTTTCTTGCATTCTTTGCAAGCAACAAATCAGAATTTTAGGAGCCAGAATTTTATACGTTTGTATCAGACTATCATAAAGGTAAATATGAAATAAACAGTGTACATATGTTCTGAAATAAACAATTCGGCATGTTGTCTACTTCCTGATGGAAAAAGTGCTTGTTGTCATTCAGCTACGTGTGAGGGTTAGAGTTGGCAAATGGGACGAATTATCTGATCCCATCCCATCCCATCCCACTAGATTTTCAAATTCACCGTCCCATCCCATCCCATTTGTCCGAACTTACTTTTTCCAATCCCATATAATCCCACTTGCAGTATTTGACTTTACAGTTGCTGTAGCACTGAAACTTTAATATTGGTGGTGGTATCTTTTTGTGCAATGATTTTTAATCGCTATAAACTTTCGTAATTTTTGGAGTTGGAAAAAGCTTTACACTGTGTTTTAAAGCTTATAATCAGTAAAATTCGAAAACGAAACCTGCAAAATTTGCGAAAAACAAGCAAAATTTTTTGACATACCGGCTAAATATAGACCATCAAGATCAAACTTTGAACATCGGTTTCTCAAAACTGTAGAATCGGTCAAAATTTCTTTTTGTGCCATGATATGAAGGACATACATGTATGGGTTTGGCTCAACAGGTTACATAACAGACATTGATAAAATGTGCAGTGAGATTGTATAAAGTGAAATCGATAGGTATAAATCGATTGAATATGAATAAGTCTAAATTTTCCTTAAGATATTGCAGTGGAATTTTTAAAAAACTCTTTAATAGGCTAGCCGGTTTGGCCGAGGCCGGTTAACAATACTACTCGCTATACTACGATCATAAAATGTATGTTCAAATTTTGACCGTTTATAGCAGATTAGTTTTGGAGTATGTAAACCCCAACAATGTATATATTTTTTGAATCTTCAGGAACTGGTGATTTGAAAAATCCGAAAAAATCCGGAGTTCCGGTTTCATTTACGGAAGATATAAATTTTTTAGTTTTTCGCCGAATTTCTGGGGCTATCAAAATTTTGTTTACACGATCGAATAGAGCTGGTCCAACTGCATATTTTTGCTCTTACAAGCTTTTCACGGAAATGCACTCAATTTTCGGAATTTCGGGTACTGAAAATTCCCGGATTTTAAAAATTTTCTCCAATACTCCACAGTATGGGTATCATTTGAATGAAAGCTCTTGGTGAGCTGAGCAACTTTTATAATAGGGCCAATATCTGAAAAAATTTCGATAGCCACAAAAATTCGGGGGAAAACAGAAAATTTCAGGTTTTCCGTAAACAAACCCGGAACTCCGGATTTTTTCGGATTTTTCAAGTCTCGAGTTCCTGACGATTCAAAAAATATATACACAGTTTGGGTTTACTTCAAAGGCTAATCTGCTGTATAAACGATTAAAGTTTGTACACACTTTTTTTGGTCGTACAATTAATGAGTTAAATTTTAACCTGGAACCTGGATTCGTATTAGTCTTATTGTTGCTTATTTTTCTTTGCTCTTATTCAGCTGCGTTTGCTAGAAGTTTAGAGTGTTTTCATCATGTGCAATACTCTACCGAAAAATGATAAAAGACAATTAGAAGGTGAACAGCCATTTAAAAATCTTTTAATAATAATTTCGTGTAAGAAACCAAACACTTCGTTGACAATAATTATGAGATTGAACAGACATTTTATGCCAAATTTAATAAAATATTGTACTTTTCAAAATTTGGAACGCTATTTGAAGGCTTTGTAGAGTAAAATGATCCCACGAAATCCCATTGATCCCACGTGGGATGAGTTTTTAATCCCATCCCATCCCATCCCATGGGATCCCATCCCAGATACCAACACTGGTTTTAGTTCATAGTAACATTAGGCCACTCTCGAAACACTGCCTATATAAGATTTCTTAGGTACACTTGAAATGCATGAACTTGTCCATTTCACAGGACGGCCTGAAGGGCTATGTTCAGTTATTTCACAAGAACGATCTGTGAAATCGGAAATATTTCCAGCAATAAACAGCAATCTTTTAACTAAAACTCAGAGAATCCCTGCAACAAAAACTACATTAATCAGATCGTAGTTAACAAATACTGTAGACTTTGTTTCTATTTTTGTGGAAAACAACTATTAATCAAATTAGATGTAAAAGTTTGAAATTAGACGCTTCAGTCATATTGAACGCCATATAACAAGAGTGTCATTGAAGGCTGTATCTGAGTACAAATGTTCCAGTGTCTGCTATTTGAGACTGCTTATTAGTCGGCGAAGTTACAGCACTAACTGTAAAAGTCAATCGGGTAACATTGTTTCGCTCTTGGATTAAGCAGCAGCACAATTATGCAATCACAGGAAAAAAGCAGAGACAAAATCAACTACTATTGAAAATTTTACAGGAATTGTACTTTAAAAACTCTGTGAAATAGAATTGATTTGATTGTTCATTTCTTTTTGCCATCTCATCAGCTGTACTGTTTGTAAGAGTTCGTAGAACTTTGTGACAGATTTTCCTTAGGGATAAAGGTTTTGTTTTCTGTTTTCGATACTTTCATTCAACTCCATGCTGTCTATGATCATCATTATATATACATATATATATATATATATATATATATATATATATATATATATATATATATATATATATATATATACTTGATTTCTGTATCAAGCTAAAATTAGCTGTTACCTAATAAATAATAGGAAAATGAACGATGGAATAATCTTTTGACCTGTAAACTTTCCCGTGAAGCGGTCGCGACTTCATAAATGCACGTATGTAGCTATAATATGACATGTTCAGAAGATAGTCTCAAATTTGCACCTGACAATTTTACGTCATTCATACATTGACATTAACAACAGAAGAGTTTTTTAAATCATAAACCGTTAAAAGTGAATAAATAAATGTAATTTCAAATAGATGTGCTTGTGTACTGGATAGTGTTGCAAAGAAGTGAGAAAATTTTTCATATTTCGTCACTCACATGTGTGAAATTTTCCAGAGCGTTCGTTGAAATTAAATAATATTTTAAGGCGGAGTGCGTGTTCATGCACCAAACATTATAGCTAAATGTTGCCAGAGAACACCAAATAGGGTAATTGGTAATTTTTTTTTATTGCGAAACACGTATTATAATGGTATACTTAAATTATTTAGCGCCAAAGTTCGTTAAAATTTTTTGAAAATGGGCGTTTTACACATGGCAGGGAAAATTCCTGGGGGGGGCAACACAGCTTCGGGAGGAAATTCCCCCCATTCCCCCCCTGGCTACGCGCCTGTGGATACCCACATGGAGTAACGTGGTAACACATATTTTATTTTAGTTCTTTCTATTATTTATGTAATTTTATGTTAAAACTTAAACTGTACGCTAGCTTAGGTTTAAGCGACAAAAGCTGAATTATCATGCTTATTCATCAAACATCTGCTTCAGCAATTAATTCGGAAACATGAAACAAAATGTTCGAAGTGGTGGAATCCCTTCGTGGAATTGGAATTGAGTCTTAGTAATTTAAACTTGATTTATCGTGATTAGAACTT